>NKZA01000157.1:0-39406 GCA_002374405.1 Metschnikowia cubensis
TAGTAATAGTAATAGTAATAGTAATAGTAATAGTAATAGTAATAGTAATAGTAATAGTAATAGTAATAGTAATAGTAATAGTAATCTAATCAGGCAATCTGGAGTGGTCGAATTGTTTATGTACGACAAGTAAAACAGAGAAAAGAAATTTGCACCAAGCCAAGATAAACCTGTATTTCGATGAATATATGCAAACTGCCAACTAAGGTATTGAAGTAGCAAGACAAAAACGTTGTTAGGACAAAAAAAACCACAAGTAAAATTAGCCAAAACAGTGCTAAATGTGGTGAGGGGTGTCAATAAAAGTCAATGTTCAAAACCTAAAATGTGGTAAGAATAACTTATATTTGATTGTGAAAAAAGAACCATTTTGATCCAGCTGCGTTTTGATTTTGATCCATTGATGAATCTTTTTACCTGCTGAGATACTTCTCCAGATCCAAAATTATATTGGTAACACTGTAGAAAAGTTGGTGGTCATACCTATCACCAAATATTGATCCAGGCTTTTCCAAATTTTAATAGTGATAGTCCGATAAAGTAGAGTGGTGTGGTGTGTAGACTTGGAGTCCAGTAATTGATAGTAGAGACCGGAAGTCTATTGACGGTAATAGGCATCGATGATTAATGACTTATGGTACGGACTTGAAGACTAGAAAGACATTGCAGAATACTAGTGACTGAGAGTAAGGGGAGTTTTGGTACAGTATGCGCAGTACAGAGTAGTTGTACATAGTCTATAATAGTACGTAGTATATAGTAGTAGTATATAGTAGTAGTCAGTAGTCAGTAGTGCACTAGTGTACTGTAGTGTAGTGTAGTGGAGTAGTAATAGTCAGTAGTCAGTAGTAATAGTATAGTACAGTAGTGTAGTAGTGTAGTAGTGTAGTAGTGTAGTAGTGTAGTAGTGTAGTAGTGTAGTAGTGTAGTAGTGTAGTAGTGTAGTGTAGTAGTGTATAGTAGTAGTAGTAGTAGTAGTAGTAGTAGTAGTAGTATATAGTAGTATCTAGTAGTATCTAGTAGTATCTAGTAGTATCTAGTAGTAGTATAGTAGTAGTATAGTAGTAGTATATAGTAGTATAGTAGTAGTATATAGTAGTATATAGTAGTATCTAGTAGTAGTCTATTGTAGTGTCTCGTAGTAGTATTGTAGTAGTCTATTGTAGTATCTCGTAGTAGTCTGTAGTCGTATCTGGTAGAAGTTTCAACATTTCACTGTGGCTATTTCGACTCACATGACACCTTGACCCCAAAATTGAGAAACACGAGATTTTGGTGGGAGAATCCGAGGATAATCAAATCGAGCACCAAGTCGAAGTGTTGCCAACCAACGACTTGTCATCAATGATGCATGGAATGGAGAACTGCTAGTCTTATAAGCAGGAACTCAAGGACCTCATGTGTAAAAACGAGGTGTGTAGAGTGTGTAGTGTTGGTTAGTGTGTAGTGTTGGTTAGTGTGTAGTGTTGGTTAGTGTGTAGTGTTGGTTAGTGTGTAGTGTTGGTTAAATGTATATAGGAAAGATTATATGGTCTTTGGTATGATTCTATGGGTTCATAAATCTCTATGGCTAGAGCCCTGACTATAGGGGTTTAACAAAACCTTTTTTCCAGAATGAACAGTGCATTAAGTCTTACGAAAACACTCAGCAAGAGCAAGCATGAAGCATCAACAAGTTCATTATGAATATTCAAGAAACCAAAAAAAGCCTAAAAGGTGTAATGGAGTCCGTTTCTAACTTGTTAATACGGTTTCCGAAGCTCTCACATCTGCCATGAATTTCTACGCACTATAGGTATAACTTATTGCTTGTGGTGAGTTATTCTCAAGAGAAAAATAGAATACTGGAAATATACAGTTCGGTAACATTTCTTCTTTTATTATCTATTTAGTAGCGTGAGTATTAGCTTTAGTTACTTGGAGCCAGCTCGGGGTCCATTAAACCCCATTCCGGCTTTCCAGTAGCCTAAGCGTCCTCAAAAGGATTCCAAAGTTTAGAGTGGGCCTTTGGTGGGTCCCAGAGTTTAAAGTGGGTCTTTGGAGGATCCCAGAGGTTAGTGTTAGTCTTTGGAGGGTCCCAAGGCAGTACAAAAACATGGTGCGTGGAATCCAGAAGACCCAATTCAGAACCTCCGAAAAGAAGGTCCATGGTCAGCATCGTCAGCTCGGAGATCCAGCTACAATTTGGAGACGGCTTGGAGTCCAGTTCTGGTTCCAGTTCCCGCTCGGGCTCCAGTTCCTCCATTATTGATTGGAAGGTTGAGTGAAACTTCGAGTGTGTCCTCGATTGAGGCTTCGTTTGAAGCTTTGCGTGCAGAGAGACACTCAAAGTATTGTCCCAGGCAGGCAACTCAAAGGGTGGACTTTGAAACTCGAGCATTGGTGCTTCTGGCTCATCCGTCACTTCTGTGACCTCAATTAGAGCTGGATCAGGGTTTCCTGGGTCAATTTTGGCAGGCAAAAAAGCTTGGACCAAGGGTGAGAGCTCCAAGGTTCTCCAGCCCAGGGGGGAAAGCTCCGAGTCATTCTTGGAGTCAGGAGCCCAGTTGGGTCTCCATTCCCTGAGCTTCCGAGGGGTCAAGCCAAGAGAGGCATTGGAATCAAAGAATGAAGAGAAGTTAGTCTCCATTGGAGCATCGTTGTTGAAGAGCTGTTCAAAGTAGCTACAGGAGTCACGAGCTTGCATTGAGAAGGAGAGTTGGGAAGGTGGAGGTGACAGTCTGGTATGAGTCTGAGAGTCTAGTCTGAGAGTCTAATAAAAAGTTTGAGTCTGAGAGATTATTCTAAAAGTCTAGGAACGGGGCTGAGTCCAAGAGTCTGAGTCGGTGATTCAGGAATTAGTGTCGGTAAAGTGGGTAGGAGAGAGGTTTGGAAATGTGGGAATATCGCGGCTTATATAAAGTGTACCACTGGAGCCGACTACAAACTCGTTTTTGGTATGGGCGAGCCACAAACACCATACTTCATTTTTCCTGACTAAAAAAGGAAGAAACACTAGAATATCAAAAAAAAAAAAATAACACTGAATCTTACATGGCATAGATCAAAACCGAAATCCTACCTCGCATATTGTTTTCCGGTCGGCAGAGGTATGCTAAAACAGCCGTATTGTAATTAAAACACCGACCTGGGAAGCACATGGCTTAGGCAATATACTGCTAACTTTGGGCATAATATGGGAAGCTGGAATGCACTAATCCTGTATTTATGAGTGGCCTGCAAGGTCGATTTGCGATTTGTGATCTGTATATGGACGCAATTCTGGAAATACCGGTCTGACACACAAACACAAGACAAAATTAAATGTGTTCGGATTCTAAGAATACTCAAAATTTTTCTATATGCCTAGGTACGCGTGCTCGGAACAAATTAATAGAAAAGAGGTTTTGGGTGCAAAATCCTGCACATACGCACTTGGTGTTCTGGGTACAACTGTACGCTGATCTACGACGTACTATTCATTGCACTAAGAGATGGTACAAATTTCAGGTATTAGCCAAGTGTGTAGAGCCTGTAGAGTTTGTTATATGTAGTACAAGAGGATTGGACAAAAGGACAAAACTCAGGCGTCCTAGGCAAACAATGGATGTTAGTCAGCCAGAGGAAAAGACATTGGTTGAGTAAAGCTTTTTGTGGCTAGACAGTGAACAATTGGTGATACAATTCAGGAAGTTTGATAGTGCAGAAAGTTGTCCTTGTGTACTTAATCGATCGTGGTCTTGATATAATGTAGTGGTTTATTCTTGGGCTAATGAATTGTAATGGTGAATGAGTACACCTTGGGTCATTTTCAAGAATTTGAAGTATTTGTACTATACAAGTATGGAGCTCTTGTGAACAAAAAAAACTCCTTTAGCTACAGCTCCACTTGGCGTTGCTTCCACTGTGAGTATGTGATGGGAATGGTTTCAGCATATGTTTTAGTATGCAGTAATATACAGGGGTTTGTAAATTGCACCATACAAGACAAAGTGCTTATACGCTTCCGCTCGTCTGCAGTCTATAGAGTCCAATATTATGGAGCATACACAGGCCTAAGTTCTGCATACAACATTTCCACGATGTACCGTGCCTCCATACACGCTAGGTACTAGCTGAAACTATGTAATGGTTGGGATTTTCAGCAACTTTTAGATATATGAACTGGTCGTGTGTCCAGTATTTTGCATTTGTTTTCACTCCTGGCCATATTAGTAAGCATAAAAAAAAGTAACTTCTTTGTGCTATTCACGTAGTGGTCCAATGAGGACAATCTGATTGACAATAGGAGATAGAGTGTTTTTCAAAACGATTCAAACCCGCACGATAAAATGATTCACTAAGAAAATTAAACAAACCGAAAATTCAAAACGTTTCGTACCCGTCACACTTCAGTTCCGTTTGTCTTAACCCTTGATTAATATGGAAAGACTCCCAAACCTCTCCCAAATGTAGTATGTATAAGACAATCATCCAGATTTAATATTTCATCAAATTGAATTTTAAATAAAGTTGTTGTGGAGCATTACGACACTTGGTTTGAAAGACTGTGGGAAAGAAATCGTGAAACATTTTGTCTGGCTGCTTTGAATAATTTTGAAAAACACTGTACACCACTTTGGATTCGGCTGGTTGCAAGATGTACGAGAAGATACACCACTTTGGATGCGACTAGTCGCAAGATGTACATTTGTGAGTTGAAGGGAGGTGGCAGCGATCGATTCATAAGCCAGACTACGGTGGAAGAGTCGCTCATCTGTAAAAAATCTGTAGGAGATTCATCCAAGGGCATAGTAAAGATAACTAGAGCATGTCATAACAGCTAGCTTCAATTAAGTGAGAAAATGAGCTCAACACCTAAATGCTTGGAGCACTACCAAAGATGGTTTAATAAAGAGAGAGTTATGTATGGTAGGATCCTTACTAAGTAGTTCATACGATCGTTACTAAGTATTTCACAGGACATTATAAGTAGTTCATACGATCGTTACTAAATATTTCATAGGACATTACCAACTATTTCAATATGGCAAGATTACTTAAGCCTATGGCGTTCCTAAACTGAACAAAACCTTGCATATACATGCTTCATTATTCGGATAACCCGAAAAGAAGTCAAGGACAGTACAAGTAGTATCTCATAAGCACCTCATAAGTACTACGTCATAAGGAGTACCTATTGACTCTCCTATGGGCAATGACATCAGAAAATAATGATTATGGGATCCATAGTCTTGCTCGATATTCATATTCCGTGGCTGCTCCAAGCTCGGAGTGGAATTCTTCGAGTGACATGTTGTGGAAGTAGTCATAGTATTTTGTAGAAAAGTAGTAGAAAAGTAGTAGTAAAAGTATTACTTCCTGAGAAGTGCTGATTGGTTGTGTCTATTTGAATCCTACACCATCGGATGTAAAAATGACCATTCCAGAATGCCATTTCGTCAGTCACAATGGTGGTGCCAGTGTGAAATGTGATAAACCTGAAGTACCGGGTAAGAATGTGATAAACTCGAGGTACCAGAATGGAATGTGGGTGCAGATTTTTTAGAAAGTGAGAGGAATGTAGTTTAGAGACCGGTTCAATTATGGATCCAAAAGCGGATAGAGCGACAAGGAAGCCTTTCGAAAAGAGTTGACCAGTTTAGGAAAGCAGCAACACTCGAATTGACCACTTGGTTTATTGACTACTTGGTTTAATGATTTCTATTGGCAGTTTGCAACTGAGTTCATGGTCTGTTTTGTAATTCACCACTTGTTTGTAAGGAGACCCCAGTCTCCCAAGCGTCTATGCCAGTCATTAACTATGGTGAGTAGAAATGGACAAAGTCCATAGTCAATTTATAGCATTTACTGTGGTCCTCATACGTTATAAGCATTTGAAGTTCCTGAAGTTCCTGTGGAAGCTAAAACCAGCCTTCTGCCCTACTTAGTTTTTTATGTCAAGAAGACACCCCTAAGTTCAGCAACAATCCGTTAATCAATTCCTTTGTTCACCACCCTCAGTCACCCCTCGATCCCTCAGTCAGCGATGCATCATTAGTAGATCACAAGGTAGTACCTCCTAATTAATACGTTAAAAAGTAGTACTTCCTAAATAGGACATCATAAAGCTTCCCATATCATAGAAGCTGACCACATATACATACCTGTACTAATGTATACAGGTGATAGTGATAATAAGTGAAGGAGTGACTTATGGGTATATACCAGATGTCTGAAGTATTCAATATCCTAGTGATTATGAATGGACATAGTCAAGATTGGGGATGGTCTTTGTGTATGTCTGTCTATGACTTCTATGGCTTTCTATATCTGTCTATGACTTCTATGGCTTTCTATATCTGTCTATGACTTCTATGGCTTTCTATATCAGTCTGTCTATGACTTCTATGTCTGTCTGTCTATGACTTCTATGTCTGTCTATGATCTCTGTCCCACTAATCATTGCCAACAACGAAGCAGAATTTCTCACAGCACAACAAGAAAAACTCACTGAAAACGGCAGAAGACGAAACAGGCCCAGTGCAAAGAAATAGCACAGAAAATTAAATGAGTTGAGGCAGAAATCAATGCCAAGGAACGCAACACCAACAACTACGAGGCCAAGGTCGAGGAGTTGGCGGAGAATATCAATGAGTTCAAATCCGAAGGCTCCGCAACCAGCTCGAAAAATGACCCATCCCCAGCGTCACAACCGAGCCATTGCAGAGGTCCAAGAAACCCTGGAGAGTTCAATCGTTAGAGAAACAAGAAATGGCCCAATTCCAAAAGTGCCTGCATGCAGTTGTATCTGGACTTCAAATAAGTTCAATGACACCATTGGAATATACCAAAGTGGAGTTACACAAATTAATGCAACCTCAGTTTCTTTTCAATGTATTTGTATTTTGATAATGTATATAGTGTGTCACATGAATGTCTAAACGTAAGCTGTGCACACAGATTAATACGGAATTCCGTTGGTGAGTCTTTGGAACTCGTCGTAGCCAGTAGTATAGAAACTCTCGTACGATTTCCGAATCAAGCCCTTGAAGTAGACGGCCGCATCCTTTTCACTTTTGCTGGGCACAAAACGCTTGCGGAGCTTTTTGACTGTGGACTCCTTGAAACACGGAAGCCCGCTTTCCAACATTGGAGTCACACACCGGACAATGGTTTCCATGTATGGCCGACACGCAAGGTAGCCCTTAATACAGAGCTCCTCGAAGCGACAAAATGCCTGCGTGTTGTTGGAGCCTCCCAACACCATTACCATTTCCTTGGTGAGTTTGAAAGGTGCCACTTCGAACTTGACTCCTCCAGGAACAATATCGAAGCAGAACCCAAAGTCAATGTGCAAGATATTACCCTGCTCATCGTACATGATGTTTCCGTTGTGCCTGTCTTTGAACTGGAGAAGAAACGAGATGATGGAGTATGCTGCCAACGATCGAATGAGGTTGTTCCGAGCCTGCTGGAACTCGATGGACGATTCCGGCCCGAACTTGGTGATGTAGTACTCATAAAGACCATTCACTGCCTCTCTACCCAACATGTCACGCGAAGTCAGGTTGGGTAACACATCAATCACTCCGCATCCTGGTGCTGTGGCCGTTACCCGATAGGGAAACACATAGAGGTCCAAGCCTGCATTGAGCCAGATGGTCCGGAACACTGAGATCAACTGGAGAGCCAACACGTCTTGTCTGCAGTCGTCACCCACCTTGAAAATAGCACTCTGCCATTTTTCCTGTTGGATTTTGAACGGCCGTCCATAATCATCCACGTGCTCCACATCCTTCTTGATTTTGAACGTAGCCAAAAACGGAGCCTTGGCATGCAGCTGCAATGGCTTACCTGATTTCCGATTGATATCCACCAAAACCCCGTCTGGGTTACTGGGAAGGTACACGCCCTCCTCCACCACAATGGCACTCATCTCCTGGTCGATCTTGACCTTTTTCTCGGCCTTGGATTTCTTAATATATGGCTTAAGCTTGCCTGAAATGGAAGTGACCTTCTCAAAGAACCCAAACTCTTTATGGTAGAACAGCAAATCGTCTTCGCTCATATTGTGGAGCATCTGCTTCTGGATCCGGTCCAAGGTGGGCTTCAAAGCATCGGGTTCTGTGGAATCCTCATCCTTATAGCTATTGGCCATCATGTTCCAGATGATCTGATGGGCGAAAAGACTCAGCACTCGAGCCGTTTCGAGGATGAACCGCAGTACATAGCCCTTTATATCGTACCGAAGCAGCTGCACAATCTGAGGCACATAAAAGAATGTAAGGTTGACGTCATGGTGCTCGAGCGACCGCATAGTGTACTGGAGAACAAAGGCGTTTTTTCCAAAAGGAGGCAAGAAAAGCGAGATGGCATCGATCGGCGAAAGAGGGTCCCAGAAAAGCAAGTGGTACGACGGCATAGTGCTTCCGCTATTGATTCCAATGAAATATTGGATCGCATCTGCATAATGCATGGCTGGGACCGGGTTTTCACATATCAAGGCCTGGAGAGTCTCGTCCAAGTTGCGGATTTTGTAACGATGGGCCAAGTTGACTGCCAATTGGGGGTCGATGTTGTATGCACTCCGGAGTTGTGTTTCCTTGATTCCCAGGGTTCCATGCACAAGCTGGCCCTTAACGAATTGTCCCTTCGTATCGTGAGGGTTGTTGGGCCTGAGCCAAACACTTATCTTAGAGATTTCGTCATCCAAGAAGAAAAGAAGGAGCAGTTTCTTTTGTTCAAGTGCAGTACGCCCAAACGTCAGGGTTTTCTTGACTAATTCTGCCACCTCTTCAAGGAGCGTATAATCCGCCTTGATCTTCAACACATTGGAGCCAAAAGGGTAATGTGAGCCAGCCTTAAACCATGAAAGTGAGCTATCGAGAAGAACCTCTGTGATCCGTCCACAGCTCCGCGACCCGATTTTTGCATGGAAATTCAATAGGTCATAGCCAAAACGCACCAATTGAAACCTCACAAACCGTGCATACGGGTGTAAGCTTCCATGGCACACGTTCTTCAACCCCTTGACCACGAACCGTGTAAAAAGCTTCAAGATATGGTCACTTTGGTTCATGGTGGCCTCGAAATTCGACGTCATCAACTTGATGATTTCCAGGTGCGGCTGGAATGACTTATCCACGGCCTGAGCAAGCTTCGAAATCCGTTCAAAATCACTGGGGGCATACTCCATCTTGCTGAATGCAGGATCAACAAAGTCGTGTTCCTGAGAGAAAATCCCCACTCGATCATCTATAGAATGTTCCCAATGCTTGCATATTTCAGACATCACCAAGAGGGCCAAATGAGGTCGTTCCTCCATAACTGCACCCCAAATGGCTACGGCTGACACCATGCAGTCGGAGTCAAACACAGCAAATGGAATCTCCACCAAATACCGGATCAACTCCGCCAAATTTGCGTCCTGCACCAACGCATACCCCGCAAGTTCACTCATCACATCCAAGATCTTCTCCAAGGGCACGTGGCTCTCCGGCACATAAACCACCCCAAGAAGTTGATGCACTTGAGTTCTCAATTGGTGAAAAGCCAGAGCAGCTTTTTCTTCACTTTCAAAAGACACTCGTTCCATGACGTCAGAGATGAAACTGGACCTCCACGTTAACTGCGTGATCACCGGTGGCATCAAGTTGTGCAGAGAGTCTCTGGAAGATCTGGGGAGATGGACCAACTCCCTGTCGGTGGGACCTATGGAACCGGCCATTTCCAAAGCAAAGGAAGTGCCGAATTTAACTGTGCTGGCCTGGAACCGGTCCGAGCTCGCAATATACGACTGGATCAAGCTCTTGGTGTCCAGGTTGCACTTCAAAAGGAGGATTTTGAGCCACACTTTGCACTTATCATGGAACCGAGTAAACGTATCGTGTCTCCAGGTGTTCGAATCAGGCAAACGCAACTTGACCCCAGTCAATTTGGCCGTGAAAATGAAGGTTGGGTTGTACTGGTTGATTTCTGCATCCACCACACTATCATACAACAAGGTCAAAAGGTCAAAAAGAGCAAACAAACTGCGCTGGTGACAGAGCGACGATGGGATCTTCCGGATGATGTTATCTGCACACTGGAAAGCCGCCTGTTGTAAATCTTCCAATCCATGACAACAAGAAGTCAAGATATGAGTCAATTGTTCAGCGATATTTTGAGCAGAAAATTGCTTATCTGCACCACAATTGACTAATCCAATGAATTCGTTGTTGATTTCATATGCCACTGCTCCCAAGTACTTATCTATGCCACTGTTTTTAACTGAAGGGTCCAGATAGTACTCCAAAACCGTATGGCAGTTGCCAGATTTGACCCGTAACGACTCGACAAACACTGCAGCCGCCAAAAACATCAATTTGGAGTACGACATGGTGCGGGGAACCTCAAAGATATCACCAGCAATGTGACGGTGGTCCTTGACGTTATGGTTGGACAGACCTCTTTTGAGCACAGTATTCAAATCCAAGGACGTTTCAGTTTTGTTCCAGGATGTTTCAGAAGCCAAGGGCGGAGTGCTATATGCAATCTTCTGCAAAGCAGAGTCATAAGTCTTGGCGTGGCTGGAGTTGGCTGAGTACCCGTGCACCACCATGTTGAACCAGATATTGCGGAAGAGATTCATCACGTGCCGGTCGTTTATCACTAATGGTTTTTCGTCAGTTTTAACCTCGGGCAACAATTGCGCTAATGGCCGTAGATAAAGCGCGATTTGGGCCCCAACAGCACTGATTTCATTGTGGGACCGGTGATGGTCCAATTCCTGCACATCGCCCTGGCTGATTATGGCGCTCAACATCTCCAGCAAATAAACATAATAGAGCAGATGCATATCAGCTGTAGTCAAATTGGATTTCTCTTTAAGATCCAAGGCCAAATCCACCCGGGAATTTTCAATCATAGCCAAAAGTTCGGGTTGTCCTGCATGATGCGCCTCCATCGTCAACGAGTGAAGAAGACGAACCAACACAACAAACTCTCGCTCAGGTAAGTACGGTCCGCAAGTGACCATTCCCTTCAACAAAAATGGAGCCACAGTAGTGTTCATTTTGAGGGTTTTCTGCGACAAAATCGACACTGCCAAGGTACTGACACTTTCATCCTCACATGCTCCGACGACTTCAGTAATAGCCGTCACGGCATTTTCGCACACTTTGCTATACTCCAGTTCATTGAAACTGGGCTGTTTTTCTTTCTTGGAGACGACACTGTTTCTTCTCAGCACCGTGTTATTGCGAATAAGCCGGTTTGGGTTGGCATCTTCCACAGTTTTCCCAAGCTGGTCTCTGGAGGTCCAGTTAGGAATAACAGTACCCCTTCTTGACCGAGCCTGCAATTGCAAACCATCGTTGCCCACAAAAAGAAGGTTGGTCAACGCATAGATTGTGGTGACCACTGAATCCTGCGAAAGGGCCTTGCTGGCAAGCCCAAAACTCTTGGAAATAGAAGCACATTGAGCCGAAGCTAACGCAGGATTGGCCACTAATGAAGTAAAGGCCCGGGTCAACGACAGACCCACAGAAGAGTCCTTAAGTACCAAAATGGCACCTAATTGAATGAGAGTGGTGCCAAGGTGGAAATCCAACATGATATCATAGATTCCCACACATCTGCAAAAGATATCGTGGATAACCAGGAGCTCCACCACGCCACAAAGCACACCACACGTGATCACCAGCAAAAACTGTGCTTTGGCCATGTAACCAAGGCGTAAACGAGCCAAAGAAGAGTACACCACGTAGTCCTCTCCTGCATCCAAATGGTGTAACTTTTTAAGGGCCAGATTAGCAAGATCCCTGACCAATTCCGAAGAGAACTGAGTCATTTCTTCAACAGGAAGTCCAGTTTCTTCAATTGGCAAACTTTCCCCATTTGGAGAACCACTTCCTTTATTTGGAGACACATTTTCCTTAATTGAAAGGTTTCCATTGGAAGCGATTGCGTTCAATTCCAGACTGTTGCTTCCCTCTTTTGGCCTAGCCACAGATTTTCCCCGAGGAGTGCATGAATCCATAAGTTTTTCCATAAGGGGAAGGTCGCTTCCAGAAGATCCGAAGCAGGCCTGGCCCGTGACGGCAGCCAAAATATCAGCAAGAAGTTTGACATAAAAAATTGGAGCCAAATCCGGAGCTAAAACATGGTCGTGCATGAACCCAGGAAGCTGCATCAGGTACGACTGCAATGCAATCAAAAAGTCCTTGTTATCTACACACGAGTCCAATAAATGAAGTACTTTAATGGAGGACTCGGAGATAGTAAAAAAATCCGGTTGTTGCGCCAAAACTTTCATGAATCCCATAAGGGCCAAGTAGTGCGAGGCCTCCAACGATGCTGAATTCATGAAAAAGAAGTCAAGGAAGTCGGAAAACACTGAGATCACTTCGGAGACAAGCCCGGCGGTTCTGGAAAGGTTAATGAGCGCCAGGGTCAAGTCGGAGCCCAAAACAAACCAAGGAAGTGTATTTTCACCCATAGCAGCGTAAACAGCAGCGGAAAAACGCTGTTGAGGCAATTCGAGGAGGTAGATGCGGAATTTCTGAAAGATGTCCGTGGCGTAGGCTTTAAACCCCGTTTTTTGGGCGTCCAACGGTTCGTGGGTGGCCCCGCACATGGCCTGTAACACCTCAAACTCGTTAAGAGACATTGCCACATCCTCAAGACCCGATGGCTGCAAGTCTTGAGCCACTGAGGCAAACACACGTTTTCTCAAGCGGGTGTTGGGGCCATATAAATGACTTTTGGGGGTGGTGGACTTGGATACGTGGCCATATCCGGCATATGGGGCGGAAAACCCCATATTTTCATCGAAAGAGCCGGAGAAATCGACATTTTCATCGATTGAGCCCGCAAAAGCTCCATTCTGAGTCGACACTTGGAGCCGAGCCAACCTCTGATAGGCGTCACCCCGGATATTCAAGCCCGAGATCATTTGGGAGTGTGTATTTTTAGTGATATGACAGAAATGGCCAGTTTCTGAGGACAATTTCAGGTTTTTTTAGCTTGAAACCTATACCACTAGATAGCTATGATGCTGTAGATTCCAATAATGGGATCTATTTGTATTTATCTTCAGTATATAGAGATATAAAGAATGGGTGGTTGATTGCCGACGCAGACAGTTCTGTTGGTGCAAGAGCAAGGCAAGGGCCAATTTTCAACCAATAGTAGAATCACCAAATGCTTCTGATTGGCTAGTTTTCAACACTCAATCCAGGTCGAAAGCCTATAGAACGCTCGTGTATGGTGGAAATGCTCTGCACCGGTACGCGAGGAAGAAAGCCGAGGGGAATGCGCGTATCTGCAGGAACAGCGGAAGTAAGAGTATCACATGGATACCCGGGGCAGGGTTGGATGCAGTACATACGCGAATGTATGCAGTATCTGGAAGAATGTCCACACCAGATTTGGCTGCAGCCGTCCGTTCCCGGGGCCACCAAGTATGAACGGGTGGCACGACAGAAGGTTAGTTTTCGGAGATGGCAGAGCGTGGGTTTGAACAGGTAGATGCAGTCATAGTTAAGCAATATGCAGGAAGCATACATAATCTTGGGTTTTTCATAAGTCAATCCCCAATTATGTTTGAATCCTTACATACGCAATGTAATTTGAACCGGACAAGTCTGGGTATGGTAGTAGTTGGGATAAAGACTCTTGGATGCATAGAAGATCAAGAGTCAAGACGATTCAAAAAACGGTCTTAGTGAGTACCAGTAGTGAACTCCAATACTGAAGACTAGCGGTATTGGAAATAATCTCCTATTATTTTAAGCTAGTAAAGACAACATCATCACTGGGAGACTGTGTACTAGAAGTAGCCTTCAGGATTACTTAGACTCCCGTTAGGTGATCGTTTCTGGAAGATTCTTTAACTTATAAGCCCAATAGGAGCTGTCACATTGCAAAGGCATTAAATGTTATGTTGTTTAGCAGATTCATGACCATCTCCAAATCATGGTTACTACCAACCTGAGCATTTAACTCCGACAACTGTTTCACATTCAAACCTGTCAGTGCCTCAACTGGGACCATCTTCGGTGGTTTCTCATACAAAAGAATCGTCTGGTTGTGGTTTCTCGAGGAGAGGATCGGTGTGGCTTATATAGTTTTGAGATAGACGTGCCTGGAAACTCCACTAGAACAATGGTCGCCATTATAGAAGCTATCATAGTAGCCATTATAGAAGCTATCATAGCAGCCATAATAGCAGCCATAATAGCAGCCATAATAGCAGCCATAATAGCAGCCATTATAGAAGCTATGATAACAGCCAACATAGCAGCCATAATAACAGCCATTATAGAAGCCATTATAGCAGCCATAATAGCAGCCAACATAGCAGCATAATAGCAGCCATAATAACAGCCATTATAGAAGCCATTATAGCAGCCATAATAGCAGCCAACATAGCAGCATAATAGCAGCCATAATAACAGCCATAATAGCAGCCATAGTAACAGCCAACATAGCAGCCATAATAACAGCCATAATAACAGCCATAATAACAGCCATAATAACAGCCATAATAGCAGCCATTATAGAAGCTATCATAGCACTTCGTCCCCTATCATATGGTGAGGGTGATGAAATGATGATGGCCAATGCAGAATCCCCCATGATATGATGAGGGTGATGAAATGATGACTAACCACGATTGAACCTATGATGCCACAAAACTCCCTTAACAGCCATCATAGTACTTCGTACAAGGATGATGGCAGCCTACGCGACACTTTATAGCAACTCTCAACATATACAGCTTTTCAAAGCTATTCAAACCAGCGCGACAATATGGTTCAGACCGCACTAGCGAAATGGAACAACAGTTTAGAAAGTTTCGTACTCCCGCATCCTTGCAAACCAAATGGCGACATGTTTCACGCCAACACTCCCTAGAATTTGATATTATGAAATCTTAGTCTGGCAGATTGCCTAATATGTACTGCATTGGGCGACAATTGGAGTGTTACAGCACCAATCAAGGGATAAAACGGACGAAATGATTTGGAAGGAGTACGAAAACTTGGGAAGCTTTGGATTGGTTATTGTGGTAGTGTGGTTTGAAAAACACTATTACGCAACACAATTCGCAGCCCCAGACCCCACCAGAAAGAAACTCAGAAATACACACAGAAATAAACCCAGAAATAAATCCAGAAAGAAACTCAGAAATACACCCAAAAGAAGTCCAGTAATAAATCCAGAAAGAAATCCAGAAATACACCCAAAAGAAACCCTCCCTTTTTAGCGGCCGCTTATAATCAAAAACACTATATTATACAGTGTTTTTAAAACTATTCAAAGCAGCGTGGAACATTGAAGTACACCAATCATTCTAAAATGTTCGTGTGCCTTCACACGGTTTTTCAAAGCAAATGGCGTGATGTTTCACACCAACTTTCTTTTCAATGTTCCGGAATCTTACATTTGGAGGTTTGCCATAATCTTCAACATTTCGAGGTTTGTCATAATCTTCAACATTTTGAGGTTTGCCATAATCTACAACATTTGGAGTGTTATAGTACCAATCATGGGTCAAAACGGATGAAATTCAACTGGTTTCCGTGATGTCCTGCATGCAACACCGTTGGAGGATTACGAAACCTTTAAATTTTTGGTTGGTTTAATTTTGCGGGTGTGATTCGAAACATTTTGCTATTGTGACTTGAATAGCTTTAAAAGCAGTGTAATAGTTTCACACCGTCCTTCATTAGAATGCAATATTCTGAAATGCAATCTTGAAAATTGTCTCATGAATTTCTATGAGTTGCAGTACCAGTGATGGAACAAAACGGACGGAACTGAACTCGACAGGTATGAAACGTTTTGAAAGATTGGTTGGTTCAATTTTGCTAGTGTAATTTGAATCATTTTACTGATCTGGTTTGAATTGTTTTGAAAAACGCTGTATAAACATCAGGCTCTATACCAGCTACTCCTTGCAGCACAACGCCAACTCTTCATTACAACCCTTTTGCATCAAGTTCTTGTACGGATTTCACTAGCCACTGTTGTTTGAGTGGCTCCTCATCTTCCAAAAAGCCAACGCTGCACCTTCTTCATCACGAGATCTATACTTCAGACACGCAGGAAGAGTGGCCCCCGAAATAACAGGACTAACAAAATTGCAAAAAACTACCCTTTCTGTTCTTGTGGTACTTCTGTGGCACTTTTTTTTTCAGTGTTTTTAAATACTGTTCAAACTACCGTGGAAAACGATTCAAATCAAGCTACCATGATTAAACAAATCAACAATTGAAATTTCGTCCTTTCCAGTTCAGTTCCATTCTGGCCCTTAAGACCCCAAATGCAGTACATGAGGCAATTCTCACGATTTACATTTCTCAAGATTTACATTTCTGAATAACGAAGGTTGGTGTGAAACCATTACGCCATTTGCTTTGAAAGACTGTGTGAAGGGGTACGAAAGTTGTTGAATTATTGGTTTGTCTATTTTGCTGCGTTGGTTGGAATATTTTTGAAATAGCACTGTGCAGTGTTTTTCGAAACTATTCAAACCCGCACGATAAAAAGATTCAAACCGCACTAGCAACTTACAGTGTTTTTGAAAACTATTCAAACCAGCGCCACAGAATGTTTCATATTCCTTCACACAGTCTTTCAAACCAAATGTTCACACCAACTTTCATTAGAATTCAAGATTCTGAAATGCTGAATCTGGAGGATTGTATTGTATGCAGTACATTTGGGGACATTTGAGAGTCTTTCAATATCAATCAAGGTCAAACCGGACGGAATGGAGTGAAAGGGGTACGAAACTCTTTCCATTATTGGTTACTTCATTTTGCTAGTGTGGTTTGAATCTATTTATCGTGCGGGTTTGAATAGTTTCGAAAAACTCTGTATAGGAGGTGTGAATGAAAATGGTGTATGGAGTGGAGAACGGAGTGGAGAACGCAGTGGAGAACGGAGTTGAGAACGGAGTGGAGAACGCAGTGGAGAACGGAGTTGAGAACGGAGTGGAGAACGCAGTGGAGAACGGAGTTGCGTGGTGAGAATGAAGTTCAGAAACTACTCAGTGCGCAGTGTTGAAGTGAGGGGTGAGGGTGAGGGTTGGGCCTAGAAAGTCAAAGTGACAGACGTCAGGGGCGTACATAAAGTGCGCATTCCCGGCTTCCGTGATTGTCATTCGTGAACTCATGAAGAGGGTGCAGAAATAAACTGTCTTGATGGACATGACATTGGCAATGGCCATGAAGAGTGACCAATGCAGTCTAGTTCCTGAAGGTTATTCTGAATACTTTTAGAGCTTATTCTGAATACTTCTAGATCTTATTCTGAATACTTTTAGAGCTTATTCTGAAAACTTTTAGATCTTATTCTGAATACTTCTAGATCTTATTCTGAATACTTCTAGATCTTATTCTGAATACTTCTAGATCTTATTCTGAATACTTTTAGATCTTATTCTGAATACTTCTAGATCTTATTCTGAATACTTCTAGATCTTATTCTGAATATTCATCGATCTACTTTTGTTATGGTGTTTGATGCATTTATCTTACTATTTGCTCATTGGTTCCTCTGCATCTTCTATGCTGCTATGCTGATTGCCTCCTATTGATTGCAACTATGTTGATTGCCCATTATGATGACTATGATATTGCAGCTATGACGATTCCAAATTCCGGATCACACCCAGAATACTTTCTTGAATGCCCTGCCGTTCAGACAGAGTAGGCTTCATCAAGCCTCTGTACCTGCATATGCATCTACCACTTAGGGTCTAAACATCGTTCTGCTATTCAAACTAATACTCTTGGTGGGTTGGATCTTCCATGTTAAAATGCTTCACCGATGTGTATATACTGCACATTGCTATAAAATGAAGCATTTGGTATTTACACCATTCTGTTTTGTGGGTTTGCAAACGCGCCGAATGTTAAAGTATGGACTCGTGGAAAGTAGCATTCGGATAGTGAAGTAAGTGGTGGCATAACGTATGAAAATCTAGTACTGATTTTCATGACATCTAGATCCCGATATTTAGGCCGATGGGGGCCCTTATACCGTAAGAAGATCGAAAGCATTGCTGCCAACTCAACAATAAAAGTTACTTGGTATTGAAAACAACACCGGAGAGTTCAAAAAAGAATGGAGAGTTCAAAAAAGAATGGACGAGTCCGGATTTGAACCGGAGACCTTTCCCATGCTAAGGGAACGCGCTACCAACTGCGCCACACGCCCGAAGATGGAGTTTTTTTTGTGTTAGTAAAACCGCTTTGCCGAGATGCAGATAAGCACTCGTGCATCCGGATTGCATATAAGACTTGATCTGTGACGATATAAGTAATAGCTACTTATTACAATGAGCTTGATCCTGTCTTGGTTGTAGAATTCGCCACTCCAAGTTACCCCACAGTCTGCCTTGCTTGACGTCTACTAACAACATTTATACCAAGAATAACCTTATATGCAGTTCTACCTTATTCAGAATTAATGTAATTTCTAAGGAAACACAGTGCCACTCCACTGATTCATATGGTTAAATGTGGACCTGCAGATTATTTGGTTTTTTTTCGTCAAGTGATTTTGATGGTGTAATATTGGAAGCCTGTCCTTTTATATTGTGTGAGCCTTGACCACGGTCATGGAGCCTTTTTAGATTAGTCATTTCCAATTGAACATTCATGCTAGACACTTCAGGTGCTTTCCGTCAAATGCAGTACAGCCTGTGTAGGGTAGTGACAAAGTTTATCGTCTCATCAAGATAGGTACATACTGAGGTGTTACTCATGAGGTGTTCTGGGGTATAGCTGTTTGTCTGTGTTTGTCTGTGTTTGTCTGTATTTGTCTGTATTTGTCTGTATTTGTCTGTATTTGTCTGTATTTGTCTGTATTTGTCTGTGTCTGTCTGTATTTGTCTGTGGCTCAGATATAGGAATCTTGGTATCTCAGACAATATTGATTAGTTAATTCGCAGTAAGACATGGGCACGAGCTCCTTTTATAGCTTTCTAGAACTCCCCTAAAGCATTTCACACAAGGTTCATGCAGACAAAGCATCTTCCTATTGTATGGATGAAGGTTTGCATAACCTGAATAAGCTGGTTTAGTACACTCTGGGTTTCTCATAACCCTGAGTATTCCTTCCGCCATTTGAATTTTTATTATTCACTTCCACCAGCCTTGGCTCCTGTTACATCCCACTCTAAAAGTCAGCCAAGTAATTAGTGAACCACAATACCACAACATCAATTGATATTGGTGGGTCTGGTGTATGGCCTCCTTTTGGTGGTGTATACATTTTAAAAGGTTCGGCTCTTGTCCTGTTGAGCTGCACCTTCAGACTAAAGTGAGTGGCTATGTTCTCGGAAAATCTGCAACAGCTGTTTTCTCAATTAGTATACATTATGAGTATACAGTGTAAGTTAGAAGGGCAGTAAGTAGTAAGTAGTACAGTAAACAGATAACTGAAGTGATAGAAGACTGTACAAAGTGGCAGACTCGACCGAACTAGAAACCATGACATAATCACAATAGAGTCATATACCATAGTACACAGTTTATGCTACAATTTACTATATACATACTAGATTTAAGCGTGGTCGATTACGAGTTGGACCCACGATATTCCACCAGTCTTATATGTCACCGTATTATTACCGATAGTTGCTAATTATGGTAGGATCAGACGTCAGTTGATCAGCTAATAAGTAGCAATGGAGAAGTGGAGTAGTAGTGGAGTAGTACTAGATCAGCCAAAACCTTTGAGCCAGTGAACCCAATTGCAATTCAGTTCCATCGATGTATGGTGCATTCTCAGACGTAACTCATAGACATAACCGTGCCTCTACTTCTACCTTACTTCTTACTTCTACCTTACTTCTTACTTCTACCTTACTTCTTTTTTTATTACTAAGCACGTATTAGCAACTATCAGCGACGTTTTTCCTGGTCTGGAATCAGTGGCTTTGTAATATTTCAATAATACATTAGAATCTAGTGGAGTATTTACAGAGGCAGCTACTTCTTTTAATTAGTTGTAGACTTACTTGTATATCACAATCCCATTCGGCTCACCACGGTTCACTACACGAGGCCACAATCCCACTTCCAGGGGTTCACTGCATCCTGACAACCATGAGAATTGCATGAATTTCATTACTGGATACTTTCAGTCCCTTACTAATCTCAAGAAGTATTTGTCGTTGCCTAATATCTCACTTTCATCTGCTGTTAGTAGTCATAAATTTGATCACGTTTCCCTTGTTCCAGTCTTTTTTTTTTTTTCTTTAATGAAGTCCGTCAGTCAGTCGTCCCGGTGTCTTCTTTCTTCGTCAGAGTCGTAAATCTCGGCCACGAACCACAGTGTCACTTTAGTATAGGTTGCAACAGCACTTAAAGCCAGTGAGACGATCCATTTTTTTAGCAATAGCTCATGGACCCACAAATAGAGACACTCGTCTAGGAACTACTTCTGGCTTTCAAGAGTGCCACAGCCAATCACTTACTGCGCAGGTGGGAAGACCAGTAGCACCAAGAGCATATGCACGGTACGTTCCCCCACGAAAAAAACACCATCACGGCAAAAACAGTTAAATAAAGATCCCCTCTCCACACTCAGGCTACTGTAGACATTGGCATCATGGTGCTTGGTTTGCCCAGTAGCTCGCCTGTTGGAGGAGAAACACCACGGCCAAAACTCCGAGATGATGAAACAAGCATTAAACAAGCGGAGCACATGGATCGAATAGAACCTCTTGCTTCATAGAAGAAGGTACATCTCTTTTGTTTTAGAGCATCTCATTTTACCAGATTAAGATTCAAGTTTATGGTAGTTGGGTTTTGGTATCAGTGGAAAAAAGCACGGGACCAGAACTTAATTTGGGACACGTGACCATAAACATCAGGAGACTTTGAAGAGACAACCACACCTTTTTTCAGCTAAAAAACCACCAGAGTAATGCCCGGGAGTCCAGAAACTCACAGAACGCATTTTCAATCAATCTCATCAAAAAGTGGGAGGGTATTTTTCTGCTGAGATCGCCAGGTGTTTTGGTTACTCGCAGACCCAATTCCGAGGTAGCCTTTGATAAACCTATAGTACATACAAGCGGAATATTGTACTCTAATTAATTCGGTGAAATACCACGCCATTAGTTTTGTGTGGAGGCGTACGAATCATTGTGTCCCACTGGTTTGAATGGTTTTGAAAAACACTCGACCTACCCCTGTATATCTTTGTACACTGAAACAGAAGTTGAAAGCACTGAATATGGTGTGCTTGAAATGTCGATCCCGAGGTTGACTTTTCGGTTTACCCGACTCTTTCACCCAGTATATAATACAAACAGAAAGCACAAGAACATGTACCAAGTTCTTATTTACTTTCTTGTTTCAAATTATCTTTTATTATTAAGCTATTTATCATTCTTTGAATGCGAGCGAGTTTTAAAGCGAGTTTTGTCGTCTTTCAGGGCTCATATATCATATGAGAGGCTCCTGAATGCAAGTGGTATACTTTAAGTATACCTATCTTGCCTTTCCTACTTTCTGAGACCCGAAGTGGCGCGGAGCTTGCAAACATCCATGAAATGTTAGTCCCGCTTGGCCCCGAGTCTGTTTCGGAGTGGTCAGTAAGAAATGTTCTTTCTGCTTCTTTTTTGTTCTCTTTTTCTGCTTCTTTATTTCCTCATTCTCCATGTTTGCCACTACTTCTCTCTCCTGGGGGGACTTTACTGGGTCTAGGTAATCCATGAGAATCGAGATTGTGACTCCTAGTCCCGTCATTCCAGGAAGAAGAAGTAAGAGGAGGAATAGAAAGAGGAGATGCATTTCGAAAGAATATTTTTTGTTTTTGTTTTTCTTTTTTGTTTTTTATTTTTAAAACTGTTTTTGTCTGTGTTTTGGGAGGAAAAGTGGTGGTGGGAAAGAAAAAAATGGGGCAGACTCGGGGTTTATATAGTTCGCAGCTTGTCACAGAATGGCTGCGAAATCTGGTATGCTCGTTTCTGGTCCGCCATCCAAACATACTTTGCGGTCCGCACTTACTACTTTTGTGACTTTCTTCAGAGTTAAAGGTTAGTAGATATGATGTTGAAAATAAATTATCAGTTCGTTTTTTCAGTCAATTAAAACACAATGCATCCTTGATTAGATTGTGAACCTGCACCAACCAGAAAATGAAACAGACCCCACATAATTTCTACTATAGGAATTAACATTTTTAAAGCTTTTGTATATTTGAAGATATTTTTGCTATCACCCTTGCCATATGAATGACCCCAAGTCGAAACTTGCTTGAGAAATCTCCCCCTATGTGCACTTCTGGTACCTCACAAGTACCATTTCATGTCTTTTTTGGTTATAATAAAGGTAATCTGACCAAAGTAAATATGATGGTTTGGAAGCGTTTACTTATTTTTATTACTGGTTGAAAGACTTTACTGCTGATCCTTTGGTAAAATCTAGTGGGCTATATGTGGGGTAGGAGCATGATTAAATATTGTGATGTTTTAAAGTATGTACGATTTGGGTGCGATTTCGATATGTACAATTTGGGTATGTAGGATGAGCCTGAAAAAGCAGGTATTTTGTGATCTATTAGTGGGTTTCACTTTTGAGAAATATGGAAGATTTTAATATGCGCAAGACATTCAAATGTCGAGAATCATTCCTGGTCCCTAATAAACATCAGTACTTAAATAGTATTGGTGGGTCCGGTGCGGGACATTGTAGCATTCTTTTTTTGTGGTGTTGTTAAAAAGTGGGAGCTTGTCCTTTTACATTGGGTGAGAGTGCACATGGTCAAAGTTACATGAGTAGCTGCGGTTTCAGAAAGAGCAAGAGGTGTTTCCTCAACATACAAAATTTCCTGTATATCAATACATATACTAAAACAAAGGTTGAAAGAGCTATTATTTTAGCCAATCTTTAATGCTGAGTTGACGTGTGTACCTCAGAACTGCAAAGAATTAGCTCAAACTGAATCATGTTTACATGTGGTTATTGAAGTATATCGCTCTTGAGTACATGATTCGATGGATGTCTTTCATTTCTCTTATCTCAGTTGTGCTACTAGTTACCAGGAGATCTGTATTGGGTCACTTCCCTCTATATATACTTGGATACTTGGACTCTTTGCTTTTGGGTGTAGACTTGGCACCTTGTGTAGTGAAATCTGAATACTCCTGACCAAGACCTGATACAATCCTAGTTACCCTCTCCGGTCCTTGGAACCTTAGGGCTCATCCAATTCCCGATTTACTGCAGGTGACATATTACCTGCCTACCACGGAGGACTTCAACCTGGAGGTGCGCGACTTGGAACACAAGCTCGACGAATTATACAATCCTTCCATTTTGCCAATAAACAGTTGCTTAAGTGTAACCGTTACCAGATGGTCAACTCAACCAGTGCCAAGGAAACCATTGTTGGCTTCAACAGATGGATCCAGGGTATATCCAGAGGAGGATTACTGAGATGGCTCAGCACATCTGACATGTTCAACAGATTCCTGTTAAAATTCTGTATTGTTTTCTAATTTATTCGTTGGTGAATCCTCAGAGGGAGAATTTCGGTATATAACAATTGAAGAGAAAAGTGGCAGAGAAAAGTCTGCGCCAGAACAAGGTGAGGCCATCGTGGTGCGAAGAACTATGATCATAGCTGAAGCCGTAGTTCTGCCTGACCCTAGTGTTTCGGCCAGACAGACTTTTCTATCTCCATAGGCACTCACTACTTATGGTGGATCTGACAAGTAGATAGTGTAAATAGTGTAAATAGTGTAAATAGTATAGTTCTGACCTGCCAAAGGTAGACACTACTCATAGACGTTCTACGAGCCTACGAATGCCAGTGACTTGTCCAAGTCACCATAACCCATAACTTGGCCTCATAGATTTACCTTACCTTGTAACTTGGTGTCTAAGGGCACTGCTGCACTCTGGTAGTCACAGGGTTGCTATATATTTACTTGGATCCCATTTATCGGGGTCCATAATCAAATGAACATAACTTCCAGTATCAGATGTATTCAAGAATCTTACATATTAGACATATTATGAATATTTATATACACAATGTCAGACCCTCCATAAGTAGAGATCTACATATGGGATTATGAAACCCTTTACTTGATAGAAGGACCATTGTTTTTCTGCTTCTACTCCGGTTCTACTCCGGTTCTACTCCGGTTCTACTCCGGCTCTACTCCGGTTCTACTCCCGTTCTACTCCGAATTTCTTTGAATAGTTATTTAACCAGCCCAGGCTACTCCTTTTAAGGATTCACCAATAAATACAGATAACTTATAGACGCTATAAACGAATCCAACACATAACATGTCAGTGACGAGGTACTTATACTTATAAAGATACAAGATGTGGAATAAAAACCAAAAAAAAAAACCAATGTAATTTGTATATATTCAGGCCTGGGTAAAGATAACTTCCGCGCTTTAAGACGGACAAATATTTGTATAATTAGTTTAAGAAAAATGGAGATGTGTTGTGTTTTTTAGAACCTTTATGTCTCACTAAGAGAGGAACCGAAGTCGTTCATATAACTTTGACAAGCGTGTTACTGGAGACTCTGTACTCGAACAAAGGCATTCCAGAATATTCGAATAGGACCATCGTCGCACTTTCTGCTATGGGATACGGAGTTTGGAATGGCGTTTTCACAATAGACAGGGTCAGCTTCAGATTCTCGATAGGCAAGCAAGCACACAATACCAGTTTCTACTCCATCGTCATTCTTCAAATAAAGATGTATTTGACCCATGGGCGATAACCAGAGCCGTTTAATGTACAATGCTAAATCACGAGTAGGTCTCGATCAAGGTATCCCTCAAGTCTCCGGAAATGGCATCCGGCTGGGCATCTTGCAACTTGAAAATGGACTCCAACACGGACAATTCCGGGGCGGTAGTGTCCAAACCAGAAACAGCCACCCAGTCATTCACCACCATTCCAGCACCCACCACCGACGAACCCCGGTTGACCGTTCCAGCCACCAAAGGCACCTGTAGCAACGACAGCAACTCCTCCTGGTCCTGTATGGAAGTCTGGGGGTGCACCAAGCCTCCCTGGTTGGACAACAGGCAGTACAGCCCCACCAACACATTACCAGCAATGGTCTGTCTGAACACCTCTACACCCAAAACATCAGCAATCAACTCCTCGGTCTCACGCTCGATATCCGGATGCACCAAAGCAACATAATCATTACAGCAAATCACATTTCCCAATGCAGACAATCTTTCCTCCACTCTCTGGATCTTGACCGAGTCCGGCAAAGAATTCCTCAAGTGCATGAGTTCCTGGTCCGTTGTCTGTGTAGGCACCAACAAGCCCCTTCTGTTGCCGGCAGTCATTCTGCCCACAATCCGGGTGCCTGCAATGGTGGTTCTGACAATGGGGATAACATCGCCCAATTCGGCCTCGAATGCCGAGTAGAAGTTCTCGGAGCCTCCCACAGCAACCAAACAGTACAGATTGGTTAATTTAGAGAAGACGCCGACCTCGTTGGAGTTTTCGAATTGCGTTCTGCTCGCCATTTTGTAGTAGGAGAGGAGTTTTGGGGGCGAAAGTTTTTCTCAGTAGTGATGATGTGCGGTGCTGTATGCAGGTGTGGGGGTATTTCCCAAAATACTTCCAATAAATCCGGAACTCCGATATTTTTTTAGGATATGGGGATCTGGACTTTTTGCTTTTTGCTATTTTTAGACTTTCTGTTTTTTGCTATTTTTGGACTTTCTGTTTTTTGCTATTTTTGTGGTGTTTGGTGGTGTATGGGGTTGTTTCCGAACTAATGCGGTGAGTATATAGAGTACATGAAGGGTCTAAGTGCGTACAGGGTCTCTTAGTACACTTCCAATTAGTATAGTTGCTTCAAGTAGACCTTTAGAAAAGTGCTCCTCTGCTTGTTGCACAACCCCCTTGGCCACCAGCTCATATACGGGACCCTGGAAAGGTGCAAGTCACGTGATCCCGGTCATGTGGTTTGTTTGCACGTGATCTAGTTTCCACCTCCCATTCATTCACGACGTTCTGCCGTAAGTTTTACACTACAGTGTTTTTGAAAGCTATTCAAACCAGCGCGATAAAACAATTCAAACGACACTAGCAAAATAAAAAGCCAATAAATCAAAAGGTTTCGTACCCCTTGCAGTTCAGTTCCGTCTGGTTTGTTTCTTGATGAATATGGAAAGATTCCATAATCTATTACGTATAAGGCAATTTCCAGATTAACATTTTACATAGTGAATTCTAATAAAAGTTGGTGTGAGCATTTGGTTTGAAAGACTGTGCGGAGTACGAAACATTTTGCTGTGGTTTGAATAGTTTTCAAAAACACTGTAATAGTTTCCAAAAACATTTTGCTGTGGTTTGAATAGTTTCCAAAAACACTGTAATAGTTTCCAAAAACACTGTACAGTGTTTTTCACAACTATTCAAACCAAGATGGCAAAATGTTTCGTACTCCTTCGCACAGCCTTTCAAACCAAATGTTCACACCAACTCTCATTAGAATTCAATGTGATGAATGTTAAATCTGGATGATTGTCTTTGTAATAAATTTAGGAGTCTTACAATATTAATCAAGGGCTAAGACGGGTGGAACTGAAGTGAAAGGGGTACGAAACTCTTTAAATTATTGGTTTGTATAATTTGCTAGTGTGGTTTGAAACTTTTTATCGTGCGGGTTTGAATCATTTCGAAAAACACTGGATTGAGACGAGCGCAGCAAAACTATTCAAACTAACGCAGCAAAATTAAACAAACCAATGATTCAAAAAGCTTCGTACCCCTCACAGTCTTTCAAACCATGGCGTAATGTTTTACACCAACTTTAATAAAATTCATTATTCTGAAATGTAAATCTTGAGGAGTGCCTCATATGCACTACATTTGGGGTCTTGCCGTACCAGTGAAGGGCTAAAACCAACAGAACAGAACTGNATTATTCTGAAATGTAAATCTTGAGGAGTGCCTCATATGCACTACATTTGGGGTCTTGCCGTACCAGTGAAGGGCTAAAACCAACAGAACAGAACTGGAGAAGGTTCGAAACTTTTGAATTATTGGTCTGAATTATTGGTTTGAATTATTGGTTTGAATCGTTGGTTTGAATCGTTGGTTTGAATCGATGGTTTCAATCATTCTATCTTCTTGGTTCGAAACATTTTGTCGGGCCAGTTTGAAACATTCTATCGCGCTGGTTTGAATAGTTTTCAAAAACACTGTATTCGTGGGGTCTTTTCAAGTGTTACAGTAAGTAAATGATGGCAAAGCACAACTTATGGTTCAAATCAAACATAAATCCATTATTCACTAGCATTATGCTTACTAGTTTTAATTAACCAATTTTTTTCGTTAGGATAAATTAAATGATGGGTTCAACTTAAAACATCCACTTTATTCCCTATTTTGCAAGGTATAACTTTTGATCATCATTTGAGATTTTAAGACCCCCAATACCAAGGAATTCACTTGATTTCGTTTTTATTAGTTGAGTCATTTCTTTAGATTTTAATCCTTTTGAATGATCATCAGCATATCTAAATGACTATTGATAACCTATCTCTTTGACTGGGTGCAATTTTTATCTGTACAGTATTCTTAAAATGATTCAAACCCGCACGATAAAATATTCAAACCACTCTAGAAAATTAAAGAAGCCAATAATTTAAAAGTTATGGCACAGATTATAGAAAAAGACAAGTCTTATTGTGGTAATTCTGGTTTCAGTGGGAAGGTGCGAACGCTCGCTTTATATAGGGCACTGGCGCATGGCTGCAAAAGATGAAACATTGCTTGCATATTTCGCGAATATAAAAGGCCGCCCTCCCCCCGTATAAAAATAGACAGTCAATTATTAAGTTTTTGCTTGTGGTGCTTGGATGTATTGGTTTTCGGATTAGCTTTTGGTATACCATGGAGTTTTTACTTTTCCTTTACCGGTGGTTGGAATTTGCCACTCAAATATTTAATTTAGACTTCACACAAACCGCTTATTTCAAGTCCCTGATCCTTAGAATTTTTTAGTCATAAGTACGAACCTTTTTGACTTATCAGTTTGCTTAATTTGCTAGTGTGGTTTGAACATTTTGCTGCGCTCATTTGAATAGTTATGAAAAAGACTGCAACCCTTTAAATTATTGGTTTACATGTATCCCTCCACTTCATGCTGCACCCAATGATTGTCTCGGTGCAGGACTCGTTTCATACATCATCCAGACTGCCCCTCGCAAAGACTTGCAGGCCTGGGATCGGGAGTCATTATTGTTGAACATGCAAGACGTGCCAATATGTGGATGCAGGAATGGGTCTATATGCAGTCCGGTGCATATGAATGGAGACTTTACTACCGGTTTCTGCCGTCAGAAGAGTCAGGCATGCGCCAAAAAACAATGCAGTGGCAATCCCGGTGCCGGGAAGCTTCCAGGGTAAAATATATATATAGAGGGGTTCCCGCTCTTGGTTGACGGGTATCCTAATGGACCACAATACTACAGACCTTCTAGTACAAGTCAATAACACAGCTAACACTCTTCTAAAATCAACATAGGACATGCTGTGCCAAACCTCTTGATGACTAGCGAACAGTTCATATTTCTTCCCCGCTATGACAGAGTGTTCTCTAAAACTTAACACCTAACATAGCAACAACTCACGTGACTGTGCCAATATGCAGGATTATCCCCCCACATCTGTTAATATCAGACGACAAACTTCCTCTCTTTCACCAGTAAACGGACAACATCTATGGCCTCGCCAACACCAAACCAACCAACATTGAATATCTCGGAGGAACGGGTGCTTGATAAAAATCTGGATTGTTCTCTCACTTTGATAGGTCCTGTATATAACACTCCTTGGAATTCCTTCGGGACTATACCCTAAAGGATAAGAACCAAAAGGATAAGAACCAAAAATGAATAGTTGCCTGCCAAGAGATCGGTGATTGTGGGTTGATAACCGGGGGGCTCCACTACAGCATAGGTCGTGCATGACCCATATCGTATCTAACGATCGCTGTGGTTTACAGTACTGTGTTCGAATCTGGTGTAACTTTTAACTACTGTACTTTGTTTCCAATTATTATTCATTTGTTTCTATTTATTATCATCTTATTCTTCAATCAAGGTCATCCATGTCCTCGTCATCCCAGTCGTCCATCTCTTCGTCCTCCTGTTCAGGCTCGTGGTTGGGAAGAACCTGCAACCCATCGGCAGATCCGGTCACCTGCACCACCTCCTTGTCCTTGACTTGGCCCTTCAAGAGAAGAATAGCCAACTTGTTCAAGATCTCACGCTGGATCAACCGGTTCAAGGGCCGTGCTCCCAAGTCGGGCGAGTACCCTTCTCTGCACAAGTACTCGATGGCCTCGTCGTCCACCTTCAAAGTGACCGACTTACCGTTGGCCTGGAACCGCTCCTGGATCTCCTCCAACCGGATCCGCACAATGCGTGCAATGGCCTTGGGCGATAACCGGTTGAACACCACTGTCGACAGGATCCGGTTGAGGAACTCGGGCCGGAAATGGTGTCTCACGGCCTCCATCACCTTCTCCTTGGTGTCGGAGTCCACTTTGTAGCCCTTGGCTGCGTTGATGTACTCTGCCCCAAGGTTGGATGTCATGATGATGATGGCATTGGAACAGTTGATCACCTTGCCTTGGGAGGATGTGACTCTTCCGTCATCAAGAATCTGCAACAACACCGTCAACACTTCGGGGGCTGCC
Organism: Metschnikowia cubensis; assembly: GCA_002374405.1. Taxonomy (NCBI): domain Eukaryota; kingdom Fungi; phylum Ascomycota; class Pichiomycetes; order Serinales; family Metschnikowiaceae; genus Metschnikowia; species Metschnikowia cubensis. The sequence continues at coordinate 29,677 of NKZA01000157.1, forward strand.
TTTTCTACCTCGTCAAACAAGATCACCGAGTATGGTCTGCGGAGAACTGCCTCCGTCAAAATACCACCTTCTTCGTATCCCACGTAACCAGGTGCAGCTCCCAATAACTTGGATGCAGACCACTTGTCGCCCAATTCCGAGCAGTCGATCCGAATGATGGCCCGTTCATCTGCAAACAAGAAGCCGGCGACTTTTTTGGCCAACTCGGTTTTTCCCGATCCGGATAAACCCAAGAAGAGGAACGAAGCTGGTTGGTTGGGGTTAGCCAAGCCGGACCGAGTCAATCTCACGGCATTGGACACCGCCTTGACAGCCTCGTTCTGGCCCACCACTTCCGACGACAACACCTTCTCCATATTGATCAACTTGGTGTTTTCGGCCTGTGTCAACTTGCTGACTGGAATACCAGTGAGTCGGGCTGCAGTCTCGGCCACAGCATCGGAGCTCACCACATTATTCAACATCGAGCTGTTGGCATCCTCCTCGGCCACCTGGACCTCGACCTCCTTGATTTTGTTGAGCAAGTCGGGAATGGCAAAGTACCGCAAATCGGCAGCTGCGGCATTGTCTCTTCTTCTTTCAGCATCGTGAGCCTTGATTTCAAGCTCGTCTAACTTCCGCTTCAATTCGGTAAGCTGGTCATGGCCTTTCCTCTCCTGTTGGAAACGTTCTCTCAAGGGGTTTAAGTTCTCCTCCAAATCGGCCTTTTTCTTCTTGGCTTGCTCAAGACGTTCTTGTGACTCCAGGTCTGCATCCTTGTCTCTCTCCAAAGCATTGATCTCCACCTCAAGCAAGTGCAACTGCCTCTCTAAGCTGTCCAACTCCTCGGGCTTAGAGTCTCTTTGCACAGCCACAGCAGCAGCCGTCTCATCCACCAAGTCCACGGCCGAATCGGGCAAGCTCCGGTACGTCAAATACCGAGAGGCTAATTGCGCTGCAGACACCAAGGCCGAGTCGAGAATCCGTACACCGTGGTGGATCTCGTACCGGGGCTGTAAACCACGCAAAATGGCCACTGTTTCAGGGATGGTGGTGGCAGGCACGTCGATTTTCTGGAATCTTCTCTCAAAGGCTCCATCCTTCGCGATGAACTTGCGGTACTCCGAGAACGTGGTGGCTCCAATGCAGTGCAAGGCACCACGGGCCAACATAGGCTTCAACAAGTTTGCTGCATCGGATTTTCCGTCCCCCATCAACATGTGGATCTCGTCGATGAAGAGAATGATCATTTCTTTGGACTTCTCGATGTCGTTGAGAACACCCTTGATTCTCTCCTCAAACTCTCCCTTGTACTTTGCACCTGCAGTCAAGGCACCCAAGTCCAAGGCAAAAAGACGGGAGTTGGCCAAAATGCTAGGCACATCTCCATCCACAATTCTCTGGGCCACACCCTCAACAATAGAGGTTTTTCCCACACCAGCTTCACCAATGAGGACTGAATTGGACTTGGATCTCCGGGCTAAAACACGGATGACCCTTCTGATCTCCTCCTCACGTCCAATCACCGGGTCGATCTTACCCTTACGTGCCTGTTCCGTCAAATCCTGGCAATACTTGTTCAAGAACTCGTAACTGGAGGAAGAGTCAGCTTGGCGGGAATCGATTCTCTGGTTTCCACGCAACTCAATCGCCTGCGTCTTGAGTATTTCCGTATTGATCTGGGCCTCCTTGAAGATGTCCTTTATAGACGAGTCTTTCAACAAAGCCAAAAAGATATGGTCCTGGGCCACATAGTTGTCCTTTTGCTGCTGCTTGATCTTGTTTGAATTAGCCACAACCTGGCTTCCTGCATAGCTGAACGAAACGTCCGTGGGAGCAGGGTTCTGTGAGGGCATGCGGACAAGGTGCCGGTTAACTATACGTTCGAAGTCCGGCCACTGGTACCTTGCCTTTTGTATGAGTGTTTTGAGGTACTGTGTAGAGTTCTCCTCGTCGGTGGGCACCATGGCTGCTAAAAAGTGGAGGGGTACCACCTGGGAATGGCCCCCATCCTTGGCCAATTGGGTAGCTTTCTGGATAATCCTTAAAGCGTTGTCTGTGAATTGAGATTCATCCATTGTAGACTAGTTAGAAATTGCTTCGAGTAATGTATAAAAGAAAGTTCTGTATTAGACTTGTATTAGACTGGATAGTTTTGTGGAGATTGTTGGGTGGGTGGGAATCCTGGGGTTTATATACCCCAGTGTACATATCGCGAAGGTTCCAGAATGCACCAGAACATGCGAGAATCTTCCGCCCGGGAGTTCCGGATAAACACCCACGCCTGCAAAATGTATGTCAAGATGCATGTAGAATTCGTGCAAGACTTTCTGAATACTACACGTTGGCTTGTTTTGGTGTGAATGTGGTTTGGGGCAATTTCAAACCATGCACTGAAAAGAATTCCTCGGCCTGCATATAAGCCCCCGTAGCAACCTGCTTCTTTCTCTCCACAATCACACCACCGGAACCTCTCGGCACAAATGGCTATTTTTACGGTTTGCCGTAGCCTTTGAGAAATCGATTGCTGTGTCTTGGGATGAAGATTTGGGGCTAAATAGTGAGTTATGGGACCTTATGCCTGACGACTATAGACCTGTGTTAAGTATTTCGGGTCCCCGGGATTTTTACACCTTGATTTTCGAGCCGTACCTTTGTCCTCGTGCTCTATATTAATCACGTTTTAATTGAGTCCTGAAGATATGTTCTTTGTGTGAATTGGGACGATTTGCTATATGCAGGACAGTCACTATATTTAGGTATAACTCTAATTTACCACCAAAAACCGCTAGCTTTTGATAGCTTTTGCATGATCCTCTTTGAATAGTTACCTCATAGTCATAGAATAGGTTCAGCAGATGTCGGCTGTTACAACAAAAGCAGTCATTTAGCGTTCCTCGTGGAAATGTAAATTCTGGTACACCCCATATGACAATGTACTTTATTTACTCCATCAATCCACTTCCAATACTTCTCTGAATTTTTGTCACAAACAAGCAAGCGTGAAAATTCATGAAACAGGGAAGCACGTACCAGGTCATGAAACAATGAAACAACCATGAATCAACAATAAAACAACCATGAATCAACGATGAAAGAACAATGAAACAACGATGAATCAACAATGAAACAACAATGAAACAGAGGAACTCGTACCAGTCTATGAAACAAAGATAAAACACCATCTGACAGTTCCTTCATTAAAATCAGCAACCAAAGTAGCCATTGATCGGTTCATGTGTGTGGTTATATGCAGGATATTTTCTTAAAGCCCTAAACCACCAGTTTCCATTCTTTAACCTACCGTAGTGGTCTACTTCTTTTTAAGTGTGATAAATTTGTAGGTACCGCATATGGTTGGATCTATTTGATCTGAAAATCATTGACGACGCAACCATTAGCAGCATCTGCTGGCTCCATATCTCAACACTCTGAACTCCGAAGCACCTGGTCGCCTTATTCCTTTATAAAATTATGCTTCTTTCAAAATATGATGCAATGATAAGAATTCAATCGAGATCTCTTGTAACAAGTGTTTCACAGATGTGTTTTCCCAACATCAATACGAAGCAATATGCAGGTTTTTCAAGAGGGATTGAAAGCACTCCAATGAAGTTGTAGCTGGCTCCAAACAAAAACAAGAATAACAGGTCTAGTATATTACGATACCAAGCATGACCGTGATTCTAATAGTTCTACAGGCCATCAAAAAAATGTACGCTCAGTCTACACTAGTCGTACTAGTCATAGTATTCGTACTAGTCATAGTATTCGTACTAGTCATAGTATTCTTACTAGTCATAGTATTCGTACTACTTATAGTATTCGTACTTTTCATACTAGTCATACTAGTCATAATCAGACCGTTTACGTTATATACGTGACCCCAATAATCTATCCCATACTGCTATAGGCACTTGTACCTATGCTTATCTGTCCTCTGTGCTATATTGTAGTCTATACTCTTCATACCACTCTAGTGGATGCTCCAGTGGATACACCAGTGGATACTCTAGTGGATACTCTAGTGGATACTCTAGTGGATACTCTAGTGGATACTCCAGTGGATGGACATCTACAGTCTGGACTAGGACGTCTATAAAGTTCATAGTGATACGACTTTGCAATGCCATCTAATTTTTTTAGTTCTGTGCTACATCCACAATACGCAGGCCTTGCTAATAGGATTCAGGAAACCCTCTTTCCGAAAGTCAGGTCTAGCCAGTACTCTGATGGCACACAATGATGGTGTTCCTCAAAGTTATAGAAGCCACTTTGGTTCTCTTGAGAAGCCACCACCAAACATAGTTTCCATAATGACTTAAGAATATGACCGAAATAGTAATTAATATTCAGATAATTCAGATAATATTCTAGCAGTAGAAACCAGTTCGCAAAGGAAGGAAAACTGATGAACATGTAAGAGATGGTGACCTGTGTATCCAGGTAATATGTTATCTGCATTTTAACGGAATTGGACAAGTCTCAAGTTCCCAGAAGCCTCAAGGTCCAAGGAGCGGATGTGTGCGACCAGTATTGCATTGGTCTTGGTCAGAAGTAGTCAGATTGACTTCACAAGGTACTACCAATCCGGTGCAGGAGGAAGGAGTCCACGGAATCCAGGTATATATAGAGGGGATTCCGGTCTAGGTAGAGCGGCATCACAGTGACCACAAGACGGATCTCCTGGTAATTAGAACCCAGAAAAGAGAAATGAAAGACATCTGATGGGATCATATCAAGAGCGATAAACTTCAATAGATTATTCGTTGATGGTTCTAAAAAGAGGCCGAAGTGGCTTGTGTAACTTGAGAAAGAGCCGAAATGACATGTGTAACTTGAGAAAAACGTACCAGAAAACCCAGAACAACGGAAGGACTGTTCTAGAATAGTCGAAAGAGGACCATGGTAGCACTTTATGTAATTTATCAACCGAATACAGGAGTCTAATTGAGTCTAGAACATGAACATCTACTCAGTAGAAAAAAGGAAGAGTTTCCAATGACTACAAGTTTCTTAAGAAGCACTAACGTAACTTTAGTCATAGGAAAAGAGTCTAGGCTTATCATCCCACCAGACATATCATACGATCAAAAGCTTAGCTTTGAGAAGAACTCCATTACTTAATCTTAGATACATAGTCTAATACAGATATCAGGTAATTAAGAATATCCATCATACTGTTGTGTGCCTTCCTATTAGTAGCATTTCAGAATATACAGTTTCCGTTAGGTCATCGTTTCTGGGAAAATCCATGATATCGATAAGCACGTTAGAAGCTTATATTGCATATACAGGCTATAGCCTTGAATTGCATAATAATTCCAGCTTTGTGCAATAGACACGGTTTGGAATGGTTGCGATAGACACAGTAGGCTTCAGAATCCCCACATAATTATTGATGAGTTGTTTAAATGCAAAAAATGGATTTATGATATGAGAAATTTAAATCGAGAAGATTTTCTTTTGAGACATAGAGAGACAGGGAGATATTGGGAGATATTGAGAGACTGGGAGACTTTGGGAGACATTTAGGAGTCTTTTGGGAGTCTTTCAATATTAATCAGGTTAAGGACGGAACTGCAGTGGCACGGGTACGAACCTTTTTGATTTCTTGGTTGTTTATTTTTGCTAGTGTGGTTTGGATCATTTTATGGGTTTGAATCGTTTTAAAAAAAACACTGTATTGAAGATAGCCCCACTGGAGTTCCGGATCTCTGCACTAGCGCACTCAAAACTGATACACTGTTCAGTAGAGAATCTTCATCCATTTAGGCCACTCATGCATTCGGTCAAGTCTCATCAACATGGGTAATCAGGAGAACGGAGTCAGCAAGTAGCCAGGATGAGTTGGTGTTAGTTTGGAGTTAGTGTTAGGTAAGTGGTAGTTTGGAGTTAGTGTTAGGTAAGTGATAATATTTCCCTAACATTTTATGCTAGTCAACAATATAAGCACATTATTACTAGCTATAGAGATATTATTCTTACCAGTTACTGTTAAAATTATATATATGATATCGATATTTGCTTTATTTATAATAATTTTAGCTGGTGCCGAATCTGCCATTGGTGAAGTGTTTGAGTTTCGTACCAACAGCTAAAGCTAATATTTAATAATGTTTATTATTTAACTTATAAGCTATACATATAAAATTACGTCATTTTGATTAGGTAATATGTAAATTATGCTTTTAGCTCCCTCATCAATGATAGTATGGTACCTGGAGCTATAGTATCTATGGCTATTTATTTTATGCTATAGATTATATGAAATATGATGGTAATCGTAATCGTTTTTATGTTACAGTGTTTTTCGAAACTATTCAAACCAACACAAAATCTTTCTTTGCACAGTCTTTCACACCAATTTCCATTAGAATTCAATATTCTGAAATGCTGTATCTGGAGAATTGTCTTATATGTGATGAATTTAGGAGTCTTGCAAGATTCGTCAAGGGTACCTTGCCAAATATGCAGGCAATCTAGCTGGAAGCTGATGTTCCAAAACAGAATAAGTGATCCATTGCTAAGATACACAGGTCCAATGGAGTGTACAGAGTTCAATTGCTAGTGTATTCGAACCATTTTCCGCACAGTGTTTTCAAACTATCCAAACCAGTACAACAAAATATTTTGCACACAGCCGTTCAAATAAAAGGCGTGATGCCCTTCATCAGAATTCAATATTCTGAAATCGGTGGATTGCCATGTATGTACATTTGGAAGTGTGCAGTTTCAATTGAGGACCACCTCGGAATTGGCTCAAAACACCCGTACACCCGCCAACCTCAGCAGAAAAAGGCCCAACGCAAAGCACCCTTTTTCCGTGATATAGAAGTAAAAATGGGTTGAGTGGAATCCTGCAATTCCGGATATCCTTGTGGTGCGTTTGCAGCAGAAACGGCTTGTGGTGGCCTTCTAAAGGTGCCCCATTCGTATGGTCACGTGATGTAATTGAGTGAAAGGGGTACGAGACTCTTTGGTTTGTTTAATTTGCTAGTGTGTTTTGAAACGTTTTATCGAGCAGGTTTGAATATTTTTGAAACCTATATTACGTGTTTTTGTTTTATTAATGTGATGTTCTTTAATACATTTATGCCTGACTAATACTTGGCTCGTTGATGTTTTTTAAGCGAGGAACCGTAGTGGTTTATATAATTTTCAGAGAAACCGAGACCAATGGCAAGGATCTAGAATAGTCGAAAGAGGACCACAGTAGCACTTTGTTCAATGAGACACGGTTTGGAATGGCCACTGTTACGATCGGAGAGAGTAGGCTTCATGAATCCTCAATAGGCAGGGCCGTATTTTAAATGGATCTAACAATTCATTACTATATTAGTTATTAGAGATAGCTATGTAATAAAATTTATAGGTTGAGAATTTGTAGGAGGAATATTACACTCGTTAATATCTTTCTGACGTACGTGTAGCTGCTATGAAATCTGCTTTGTCTACTATTAGAATTCGTGAAGCTTTCTTAGTTATATTTATAGGTACTACTTTATCTTCTTTTCATACTGTCTATTTTAATACCACAGAATTATTAGCTCCACATACTAAAACTTATATTTTAATTCACTAGCTATCATGTTATTAATTGCTGCTACAGCTAAGTCTTCTCAATATCCTGTTGGTTATTAGTATGTATGGAAAGTGCTACTCCTGTAAGTCAGTATTACATGCTGCTACAATGATTTAGTGAGGTATTTGTATTAGTTAGATCATCGTGTATATTAGAATATAGTCCATCTATATTATTAATATTATGAATTGGTATTTAATGGCTGTTGTGTCTAATGATATAAAAGAGTTATAGCTTTATCTACAGTGTTTTTCAAGACTTCAAACGCACGCCATAAAACAATTCAAACCACATTAGCAAAATTAAACAAACCAATAATTAAAGGAGTTTTGTACCCTTTGACCCCATTCCCTCCGGTTTGACTCTCAATTGATATTGCAAAACTGCCAAATGACCCCAATTGTACTTTTATAAGCAACCTCCAGGTTCAACATTTCCGAATATTGAATTCTAAGGAATTTGGTGTGAAACATTACCCTTTAATTTGAAAGACTGCGAAGGACTACGCATTTTGCCGAGTTGGTGAATAGTTTCGAAAAACACTGTGAATCAAGCTCAATTGATTTACAATCTTGGATTTTATTTTCGGTCTATTATTGATCTTGACTGCAAAGATGGTACTAATTTTAGTCATCCATTATGCTTTGTCGTAGTCCTCCGAGTCGTCTTGTTTGTTCTTTTCGGTGGTGGTCAGTTGTTGCACTTCGCACTTTTTCGCAAGTCTCACATTTGGGTGCAAAATCTACAGTGAGGGAATATTTGATACAGGGTTTTGAAGACTATTCAAACCAGCGAGACAAAATTCTGAAATGGACGATTTCCTCTAAGTAGTACATTTGGGGTGATTTGGGGTGATTTGGAGTCATTTGGGGTTATTTGAGGTTATTTGGAGTCATTTGGAGTCATTTCGAGTTATTTAGAGTGATTTGGAGTGATTTGGGAGTCTTGCAATACCAATCAAGGAACAAACCGGACGGAATGAAAAGGGTACGATACTCTTTTAATTATTGATTTGCTTCATTTGCTAGTGTGGTTTGATTCGTTTTATCGAGCGGGTTTGAATGGTTTTAAGAAATACAGTGCTTTTCAAAACTATTCAAATAAGTGCGGCAAAATGTTCAAACCACACTAGCAAAATTAAACAAACTGATAATTCAAAAAGCTCGTAGTTATGACTAAAAAATCCCAAAGGCTCAAGGATTCGAAATAAGCTGTTTATGTGAGGTCCTGATTAAATATTAAAAATAGTAACCTATTGAATTGTTGATTTGTTTAATTTGCTAGTGTGGTTTGAATAATTTTGTCGGACTGGTTTGAATAGTTTTCAAAAACACTGTACTGTATTCTGTGAAAAAGGAAAACAGGGTCCACAGTATTTTTAAAACTATTCAAACCCGTGCGATAAAACAATTCAAACGATACTAAAATTAACAAACTACTAATTTAAAAAGTATCGTACCCCTTCCAGTTCAGTTCCTTTCGGTTTGACCTTTGACTAATTTTAAAAGACTCCTGAATTTATTACATGCAAGACAATCATCCAGATTTAACATTTCAGAATATTGCATTTTAAATACAATGTTTTTCAAAGCTATTCAAACTAGCGCACAAACAATTCAAACTAGCACACAAAACAATTAAAACCACACTAGCATACAGTGTTTTTCATAACTATTCAAATGAGCGCAGCAAAATGTTCAAACCACACTAGCCAAATTAAACAAACTGATAAGTTAAAAAGTTTTGTAGTTATGACTAAAAAAATGATAAGGATCAAGGACTTGAAATAAGCGGCTTATGTGAAGTCTTAATTAGATATTAAAAACAGTAACTTTTAGAATGATTGGTTTATTTAATTTGCTAGCGTGGTTTGAATTGTTTTAAGAAAGACTGTAATTAAACTAACCAATAGTCCAAAAAGTTCGTACCCCTTTCACTCCAGTTCCGTTCGTCTTAAATCTTGATTAATTTTGAAAGACTCACAAACGTTTCCCAAATATAATTGAATGATTATCAACAGCTTACAGTGTTTTTGAAAATCATTCAAACCAACACAGCAAAATGTTTCGTACTCCTTCGCACAATCTTTCAAGCCAAATATTCACACCAACTTCCAGAATTCAATATTCTGAAATGTTGAATCTGGAGGATTGTCTTGTATGTAAT
>NKZA01000181.1:0-33229 GCA_002374405.1 Metschnikowia cubensis
GGAAAAAGTCGTTTTTCCCGTCTCCAAGCCCTGGATTATTGCCTTGGTCTTCTTGGTCTGTGGCGGTGCACTCCTCGAGATTCTCTGTTTCTTCTTCTAAATAGACATTCCGACCAGATGTAATAAATATAAGATATTAGACCGGTAAAATATAAGATGAGGTAAAAATAGGATATAGGTAAAGATAAAAAAAAAGACAAAGATACAATAGAGGCATTAAATATGTATTAAGTATAGAGATGGATAGGATTTTAGATGATAAGCCATTAAGGTGAGTAGAGGAAGCGAGAGACAAAAAGTGAAGGGAAGGCAAAAGAGGGGAAAAGACTTATTTTGAGAATCGGCGAAAGTCAGTCTCGTCTTGGTAAGACCCCAGGGGACTGTAGAGTAACACCACACAGGACACTGGACTATCCAATCAAGCCACACCATCCAATTAAGCAATGGCCATTAGACCAAAGGACCACAACATCGTAGGACCACAACATCAGATACCTTAGACTGTATTCGACATCGGATAGAATACACTCATTCAGGATGAGGGTTCAGATGAGTAGAGGAGAAAGCATGGGGAATCAACAGATGGGCATGAACAAATGAACAAATGGGTATTGGCCAATGGACCGTGGACAAAAGAACTTAACAGAACAACGCAAACAGTTCAACAGAAATCATATTGCAATTATCTCAATTGATCGTTGCCTCCCTTATTTCGGCTACTGCTTTAGTCGAGCCACACATACCATGGGTCTTCTTTGCCAAATTCAAAGACACGTTTTTGCCGGGACTTCCTTCGAGCAAGACTAGTTAACATGACTCCGTTTACTGATGGAACCCTGGAACTAAACCTGTTGAAATTTGTTTACAACAGAGCCACGCTTTGTTAAGACAGTCGGCAGTATGTGGGTTTATTCAAGATAATATGGTGTTTGTTCAACTTTTTCTCTCCCATTCCTTTGAGTGACTCTCAAAAGAATTGTGACATTCACACCAATGGGCAACTCCAGCCGAAGGGTGTGGTATAAAGTCAGAAGCAGGTATTAATGATGCAAAGTTTTATATGATCATCCATTATAATGACTCAGATCTATGGGATCAACAATTGATCTTTTGTTATGAAAAGAGAGAGAATATATTTATACTTTCTACAGACAAAGATCACACTTGGCCAGGGAGTGTACATGAATAAGGGCATGGTCACGAGTAACTAACGAGACGTTGCATACTAAAAGTACAAATTTACGAGATTATTCATCAGAAGTATACACTTTTACGAGACTATACATCAGAATTTAACACATTTACGAGAAGGTGCATATAAAAAGTACAAATTTATGAGATGGTACATCAGAATTCAACAACTTTAGGAGAAGGTGAATACTAAAAGTGCACATTTACGAGAAGGTGCATATAAAAAGTACAAATTTACGAGACTAAACGTCAAAATTCAACACATTTACGAGAAGATGCATACTGAAAATCAAATTTACGAGATTATACGTCAAAATTCAACACTTTTACGAGAAGATGCATACTAAAAGTACAAATTTACGAGATTATTCATCAGAATTATACACTTTTACGAGTCCATACGTCCAATTTCCACAATTTTACGAGCGGATACGTCAGCCTTCAAAACTTTTACGAGAAGGTGCATACAAAAAGTACAATTTTACGAGATATTACGTCAAACTTCTACAATTTTATGAGATGACACGTCCGAATTCAACACATTTACGAGATAATACGTCAAATTTCCACAATTTTACGAGAAGGTGCATACTAAAAATACAATTTTACGACATTATACATCAGAATTGTACAAATTTACGAGATTATAAGTCTGAATTTAACACATTTCCGAGACGTTGCATACAAAAAATACACCTTTACGAGATTATACATCAACATTCTACAATTTTACGAGCATATACGTCAATCTTCCACACTTTTACGAGCAGGTGCATACTAAAAGTACAATTTTACGAGCACATACATCAATTTTACACTTTTACGATACCATACTCAATTCTACAATTTCACAAATCCCTCCATGGAATACACTTAACAGTAAATTCACAATTCTTCGAGGCGCACGTGACTTGCTCATGTTAAGACCCAAATATAAAAAGACAAGCTCCGCTATTCTATAACACCAAAAAATACCCCAAAAAACCATTCCTACTTTTACACTAAACCCACCTCTTATTTATTGTAGTGGCACTGATGTCAACAAAGGATTTGCACAGGCCTCTTCACAATTAGGGGTCCTGCATATACAGCCCTTCTGAACTCTATGCCCTGTGTTTAGAGTTGCAATATGCACTCCCGTATTCTTGAACAACTATCACGTTAAGTTCCAACAATCCCTTTAGTGTGGAAATTGGTGATCATCTTAATCATGTATATAAGGATCTGTATATAAGGATCTGTATATAACTTATACTGCGAGATCCCTTCTTTACTTCTGCCCTCCTAAGGATCCCTGTCCCTTTTAAGGCTCCATCTGTCCCAGTCCTCCATATACAGTGTTTTTGAAAACTATTCAAACCAGCACAATAAAAAGATCCACGCCACATTAGCAAAAGTAAACAAACCAATAATTCAAAAAGTTTCGTCCGTTTTAATCCTTGGATATTATTGAAAGATTCCCAAATGTCCCCAAATGTACTGCATATGAGGCAATCATCCAGATTCAATATTTCATCACAATGAATTCTAATGAAAGATGGTGAGAGAAACATTATCATTTGGATTGAACAACTGTGAAAAATTGAAACATTTTGTCGTGCTACTTTGAATTTCTGTGAAGAACGTAGTTATCGTGGTAGAACATAATCCCCTTCAAAAGCTGGAACATGAACAGCTTGACCACCACCAAATCAAGCGCACCGTTATTGTTGAACTTGAGACATTAGTATGTATGAGTGAACTGCATGGGATGAATGGATCAGCCCATGTGAGAGTACTGCATGCTCAAGTGATTGTTCACAGATGAAACAAAGGGCAAAGTTCTGGTCTAGTTCTTGGCTAGCTCCCGTCTAGTTTTCGTCTAAACGTTGACCATTGGCTTGCAGAGATAATTGGGGTAGTAGACGGAGGACCAGGACAGACGAGTCTATAACAAAGGACGAGGATCCTCATGGTAGGAGGACAGAAAAAAAGAATAAGGATCTGGGAGTATATGTTTAGGTACCGATCCTAATATACATGATTAAAAATGATGACTAAAGTTTCACACTAAAATGAATAGTTGGAACTTAACCTGATAACCGTTCCAGAATACGGGAGTGTATATTATAACTCTCAACAGTTATTGCCATGGATCTCCATGTCCTTTTTTAGGTCCTTGTCAATATACTCAAACACCAAGGTCAACTTATTCTCAGTGTGAATAACGTCGAACAAAGTGACGATGTTCTCGTGGTCTGGCTCTTTCATTTTGGAGATTTCTCGGATGGCAGTGGATGGACGGTCCTCCTGGTTGTCCAAGCTGGTTTTTTTCAACACAACTAAGGCCCCCGTGGTACGGTTTCTTTCCTTGTAGATAGTAGCCTACGTGAGCTCCCCAAGCTTCTAGAGCTGCTGGAATCTGGAGTTAGTATAAGACTTCAAATGTGATGACATGTTAATAGCACATACTGAGATGATGAGCTGGTCATTTTGAACATTGTACTACTCTCAGTTTTTGTCTACTACTCTCAGTTTTGTCTACTACTCTCAGTTTTGTCTACTACTCTCAGTTTTTGTCTACTACTTTCCGTTTTTGTCTACTACTCCCATTGTCTCCCACAAGTCAATGACCAAAGTCTAGACGAGACTACACCAGAACACAAAGCTTTCCTTTGATTCATCTGTAAACAATCACTTGAGCATGCAGTCACATGGGTTGATGCGCCAAGCTCAACAATAACCACAAGGTACACGATACTGCTTTCCTGCGAGAAAAGCGTTTGGAGGGAGGAATCAGTTGAGCAATCTTAGATATACATTAGAAACGCCTTGGACATTTTATTACTCAATGTCGTACAATTGGATATTTTTAAAGCACAATCCCGTAAAATTGTATAATTCTTATGGACAGTGTCGTAAAATTTTATATATTTTATGCACAGTCTCGTAAATTTTATATATGTTATGCACAGTCTCGTAAAATTGTACAATTCTCATGGACAGTGTCGTAAAATTGTATATATTTTATGCACAGTCCCGTAACATTGTATAAATCTCATGCACAATCTCGTACAATTGTAGAATATTAATGCACACTCCCGTAAAATTGTAGAACATTAATGCACAATCCCGTAAAATTGTATAATTCTCATGGGGAGTGTCGTAAAATTGTATATATTTCATGCACAGTCTCGAAAATTTTATATATGTTATGCACAGTCTCGTAAAAATGAACAATTATCATGCCCAATGTCGTAAAATTGTTTCATTTAATGCACAATCCCGTAAAATAGTACAATTCTGATGCACAGTGTCGTACAATTGTACAATTCTCATGCACAGTCTCGAACAATTGTATATATCTCCTGCACAGTGTCGTAAAATTGTTTCATTTAATGCACAATCTCGTAAAATTGTATATTTTTAATGCATGGTATCGTAAAATCGTAGAATCAAATGCACAATCTCGTAAAATTGTACATATTCAATGCACAGTCCCGGAAACGTGTACAATTGTAGTACACAATCTCGTAAAATTGTATATTTTTGATGCACGGTATCGTAAAATGTATATTTTTAATGCATACGCTCGTAAAATTGTATAATCCTCATGCATAATGTCGTAAAATTGTATAATTATAAAGCACTAGACCGATTATAATATCCAATCTCGTCCAATTCTATAATCTAAAGCAAAATCTGGTATAATTTTATTTTTAATGCACAGTCCCGTAAAATTGTATATTTTTAATGCATACCCTCGTAAAATTGTATAATTCTCATGCACAGTGTCGTACAATTGTAGAATGTTAATGCACAATCCCGTAAAATAGTACAATTCTCATGCACAGTCACGTAAAATTGTATAGATTTCCTGCACAATCTCGTAACATTGTAGGATGTTAATGCACAAACTCGTAAAAGTGTGTAATTCTCATGTCCAATGTCGTAAAATTGTAGAATATTAATGCACACTCCCGTAAAATTGTATATGGTTTATCTATACTCCCCTAAAAATGTGTAATTCTCATGCACAGTGTCGTAAAATTGTTTCATTTAATGCACAATCTCGTAAAATTGTATAATTGTACTGCACATCCCGTAAAATATATAATTTAATACATATGCCGTAAAATATATAATTTAATACATATCCCGTGAAATATTTAATTTAATACACATCCCATAAAATATATAATTTAATACACAAATGTCAACGAGTACCTAACGCATACAAAAGTGCACGAATATGTTGTATGCAGATATCAGGACTTTGAAACCTACACTACTGAACTTTATGACATCAGAACCTGTCACACACGGCTGTTTTGGTCTTACAACTTTGGTCTTGTATGGATCAATTTACCTACGCCATGTATTGGTGTATACTGAAACATATGTATACTGGTAAAATTATAGTTGATGCACAAAGTTGGAAAATCATAGAATTCAAATGCACAATCCGTAGGTGTTTCCAAACAAGAGTTCGTGGAAGTGCAAGTTTAGTTCTCGTCAATTTGTTGATTTTCAATGCAAAAGATGTACCTGTTGAGCGTTCGAGCTCACTTTTGCTTAGTTTGGAATTGTTATAAATTGGTCTCCAATAACTCTCTTAGATATAGTGAATCAGGGTTCATCTTTAGTCACTAATATTCTTCCTAAAACTAGATATTAGTGAATTTCTTGTCACAATTAGTACCGCTCAACCGAGAGCGGGATTCTCTCTATATATAGCCAATCCCCGGGACTCACATACCCGAAACCGGCATTGCGTAATTGACTGTGCATGAAGATTGTACTTCTTCATCGTGCACATATTCCCGTTTCATCTGCACTTTGTCTTAATGAACCACATGGGACCTTTCCGTCTCATATCGAACTGTGTGTTGACGTTAACCTGAGGGAACATGCTTCATAGTTGCCCGGACTCACTTTTGACACATGACACATGTCCCACCAGTTCAACATCATACTCTGGCACTCTCAGTCTCGTAGTCTGGAAGTCTCAGTCTCGTAGTCTGGCACTCTCCACTGGACTGCCTCACTAGAATATTAATAAATACATAGATGGAGACATTTAAGCTTGAGCAGTCACGGGAAAGAGGATGAAAAAATTGTGAATAGACAATTTTACAGGACCATATTTCGGCCCGTTTACGACACAATGCAATTAGGTTGTATCATTTACGTTTTTTCGAAAGTCTCGGGAATCTTGCGTATAGATTAGAAATGCAATTAGGTTGTATCATTTACGTTTTTTTAAAAAGTCTTGGGAATCTTGCGTGTAAATTAGAAATTCAATTAGGTTGTATCATTTACGTTTTTTAAAAAGTCTTAGGAAAACATCTATATCACCTTTTTCCAACACCGTCTCAGTGATTTCCAGATTTTCATCAGCTTAAGCATCCTTAGCCTTCTTCTTCCGACATGCATTCTTTTTTGAAGTCTTTTTCTTGTATTGAGAAATCATGAATTTGTAGATCACATTTTTCTTGGTGATGTAATAAAGAACACATTCATGCAAAGAGCGGAGCCCACCCAAAATCCTGGGGTGTACGGGTTTATCTTCCCATAATCCTGGAAATTTCACCAAAGCGTTTTGGAGCACGGCAAAATGCTTCACAGTACAATTCATGCTCGATTTCAGTAAATGTTGTGGCCAAATCAGTCTTTAAACTTAGCTTCCAAGTGACCTTGTCTTGGGTTAAATTGTTGGAGTCCATGAACTTAAATGCTTCTCTCCAATGGGTCAAGGATAAGCTCAGGAATTTCAGCAGAAACCTGTTTCGCTTGAATCAAAGGATCCTCATTGTCTTTGTTTTTCAAGGTTTTGAGGATCTAGGTTCTTTTATAAGATTTAACTAAAATATTAAAATTTTATATTTAGGTTGTTTTAGATATTAAAATCCAGTACTTACTTTTTTATTATTATACATATCAATTATACATTCTTTAAATATATCTGATGATTTTGATTGACTTTAATATAATTTATTCAAGAACGCATAGTAAAACATTTTGGTGAATATAAAAACAATAAGGATTGATAACCAAAACGATACTTTTTTTACTTAAAAGGTGAGATAAAATGCTTCAGTTACTACAAAAATATCAGAAGTAGAAATCAAGGAACAGATTTCTGATACTCTTGAAAGGTCCATTAAGGTTTCAGCAGTATTGATAAACACCATTAGCACCGAGTACAACCGACTACCAGAGCACCACCAGATACCATCACCACAAGGCTCATTATATGAAGCACCATCGTAATCACAGACCATAAGTTCTATGAGTATGAACCATCCGTGCCATCACCATCCGTGCAATCCATTTAAAGCAGTACCAATAGTACATAGTATCTTCATAGTACATAGTACATGGTATCTTCATAGTACATAGTACTTCGTACCTTCATAGTACATAGTACTTCGTACCTTCATAGTAAATAGTACTTCGTATCTTCATAGTACATAGTACTTCGTACCTTCATAGTAAATAGTACATGGTATCTTCATAGTACATAGTACTTCGTATCTTCATAGTAAATAGTACTTTGTACCTTCATAGTAAATAGTACTTCGTATCTTCATAGTAAATAGTACTTCGTACCTTCATAGTAAATAGTACTTCGTACCTTCATAGTAAATAGTACTTCGTACCTTCATAGTAAATAGTACTTCGTATCTTCATAGTAAATAGTACTTCGTATCTTCATAGTAAATAGTACTTCGTATCTTCATAGTACATAGTACTTCGTACCTTCATAGTAAATAGTATCTCCATAGTACAGTGTTTTTCAAAACTATTCAAAGCAACGTGGCAAAACAATTCAAACCACACTAACAAAATGAAGTATACCAATCATTCAAAAAGTATCGTACCCGTTCCAGTTTTCCTTTCGGTTTTGATCCGGTCTTATGAAAAGCGTGCGAAAATTTATAAAATTTAAAGAATTCTAAATGAGTTAATACAAAACCAATTTATATAAATAGAGTTTTGATTAAATTATAAAAAATATAAAAAGAAGAAAAATAAGTCTCATTTTACGTTTGATGCATTAAAACGTAATCTTGAATAAAATTAGACAATTTGAAAATAGATTATAGAAGACTATGAATACAGTCAATAATACACAATAGGGTATGAAGAACATAGGCCAAACTTGTACCTTCGAGAATATCATACATTTTATTTATGTAGACACGTAGAAATTGGAGAACCAGTATTGCGTATTAAAGCTTCTTCCCCTTAATTTTTCCTCTTTTTTCCCTCAGTTTGTATCCAGTCTTCACTTCCCATTATGTCTCTTGTTCTTGCTCTTCTTTCTACTGCCTATGCCCCAAAAGAAGCAGGATTCGTGAATTCTGGGGATCCTTAATTTAATGATGAATATGTTCTACTGTCAGAACCACGTTGAGTGAGTCAATATACCATTTATGGACAGCGTAGCCCGGACTGTTTCCAACTAATAGAAGAATTGGGGAACAGTTTAAGTGAGTTTGTGTGTCATTTCTTGCCAACAAAGTCGGTAACATGAGTTTTATAACACACTCTTTACCACACCATCTGACAGATACAACAATTTTGGCTACCAATATTTTGTTACAAGATTCTGTTACAAGAGTCTGTCACAAGATTCTGTTACAAGATTCTGTTACAAGATTCTGTTACAAGATTCTGTTACAAGATTCTGTTACAAGATTCTATTACAAGATTCTATTACAAAATTCTATTACAAGATTCTATTACAAGATTCTGTTACAAAATTCTGTTACAAAATTCTATTACAAGATTCCGTGACAAAAACAATAGTTGCAATTCAAGAACTCTCATAGTTTACTTCTTAGAAATTCAGGTATACCCAACAAATACTTCTAATCATACAGTATTCTCTCTGGCATGTCTCTTGAAAAGATGGCCTTTAAGAGTAGACGTTTTGTATACGGTTCCCCTTAATATGTTTGTAATTTTTAATTCTATAACTCGACAATTGTCAGAACTGATGCATTGAAAGAGTATATGCATTATAAATCGTCACCTTCACGGGTCCATGGAAAACACACAAGTCTTTCACCAGATTTCGGGCTAATGCAGTGGTTTAAATAATTTCGAGAATATTCACTCATCAGCATTTTTTCTCAAACATCTTCGGATTCACTAGATTGTACATTAAGAACGTATAAATTGAGATTTTGCATGAACTCAATTTTACGGGATTGTACGAAAATTCGACAACTTCACGGATGGTGCATGAAAATCAACAACTTCACGGATGGTGCATGAAAATCAACAAATTGCCGGATTATGCCTGCCGAATGGACATTTTCAGCAGGATATACCTTAACAAACAATGCTTTTGTAATATTTGTACCAAATGACGTAATTGACTGTTTTGGCTGGTGTCGCATTTGTTTCGGGCTCGGCTTCTCAGTTTCTGGATAATTTCTATTGTCTTTGATTTCTGGATTAAGCTGCTTCCAGACCATACTTGGATTGTAATAGGCACGCCCTGCATATTGCTGGTTCATGAAGCCTACTCTGTCCGAACGGAACAATGGCCATTCCAAGGTGTCCCTTTTCTGCACAAAGTGTTGCGACGGTCCTTGTTCAAATGTTCTAGAACAATCCTAGCCATTGTTCTCGTGAGCGGTATTCCGGTACGTTTCTCTCAACGTTGTATAAGCCCTCTCTTTGAGAAACCATCAACCAAAGTATTAGTAAGGCACAACCGTATTAAGACATATCAGTAATCAGTCGATTCACCCTTGTCCTGCCAACACAATCATACCAAACAATAGTACCTGGAAATGCCATTAGTTCAGCCCAACTTGAATGTGAAGCTCACTCAGTACTATAGGGAAAGTCGGGTTACAAGCACCGACCAAAAACCACCAAACGACAACCTATCTTTACCCAGACACTCTCCCAAGTCACGAGCGGCTGGATACAAGACTCCCCAATCCAAACTAGCGGTTTCTTGGAGAAGCGCATGCAGCTCTAGGCAAATTGTAGAAGATCGTTTTGGTCCTTGTGTTCCGTGGGGAGTTCCCTATTCACACCAGTACCTCAGCTGCAAGCGACCTCCAACAAGAAGCCATGTCATGCAAGCAACTTCCATCACGAGGTGATCTCATGCAACTAAATGTCTGGCTTTCTCTTAAAGCACACAAGCTAAAGCCAATGTTAATTGGCATTGGCTCAGTGTTGGTCTGGTTGACTCGTCTTGGCTTGCCCGAAAGAGCAGCCACTCAGAAGAGTGTACCACGAGACGCCCCACGTGACTGGCCAAACTGTACATCAGCTGAAGACGACATAAAGATGTTCACTCTCCCACCAATAATATTTGGTACAGGTACTGACGTGGACGAGACCCTAGATTGATTCTTTCTAGAATACCCACTCAGGCACCGTTGCAATGTGCACTCCATAACTGAAATCTACTCCACTGAGTACAGTATTAGAGTCACGCTAGCAAGTTGACTGAAATCCAATTTCAGTCGACGGCCAGCAACTGTCGATCAACTGAGAATATGAGTGGGCAACGCCCGCTAGCGTTTGAAAGGGATAGCTCCAATACCTAACCTTAGATTTATAGTCTAATATAGGTATCATCAATAAACCGAGGTTACCCATAATGACTGATCGGGCGAGTTCTTAGTAACAGTAGCCGTTCCGAATACTTAGCCACGGGTAGGTCATCGTTCTTGGAAGAGCCGATAAACTGAGGAGCCCGTTAGAAGCTTGTAACCCTTGCGAATACAGGTTAGGGCCTCAAGTGTCAATTCTAACATGGCACCAAAGGCCAACCATTGAATCGAAAAATGATGACCAAGATTTTTTTTTTCATGCATTGGATGCATGATTATGAACTCTGGTCATCAATTTAATGATACTGGACCCTTTCCTTGTAATCTCTGATGCGTCAGTTGCAGCTTCCAAAAAATCACACTTAAACCCACAGTGAATCACTCACACTCGCAGTGAAATAGTGAAACAGTGAAACAGTGAAACAGTCACATGGCCAGTCAGTCAGTAAGTTAACATTAATACCGTGTCTGACTTTTTCTATTCTTGTCCATTATCGGTCCATTTTTGCAAATTTCTGCCAATTTTCACCATCTCCTACCCATCTATCCACTAAAGAATAAATCAGCCAATGACTTCGTCACTAGAATTGTGGGTTGTTATCGGAAGGTTCAGTGTTGGATGACAAGGTGTAGCCTAAACTACCACAGCGACTTGCACATAGCCAACAACGCGTCCTGATAACCTTCGCATAATCTGGAACGGTATAGTTGTGGGACTTCAGTAATCTCCTCAGTCCCCTCTATTCATATCTGTGTCTGAACGATATGCATGGCTGAAATTTTTTTTCCCTGACCTTAGGTTGTGCTTATTTCACAATCTCCCAACAATTTTGTTGGTTTTTCAACTTGGATTCGACCAACGAGAATTAGACTTTTCCTGCATATACCGCACAACAAGCAAGTCAAATCTCGATCTCGAGAGTTAGGGGTATATGCAGTCGCGCATACGCAGAACATTGCCAGATATTTCGAGTCTTCTTGTTCCAAAAGCTGTGGTTGCGAACGCTCCTGCGGTTGCAACAATGAAGCTTTGTTGAGTGTAAACGACCATGATCAGACCACGAACATGGACAAAAACATTCAGACAAAGTTTCACGTAAAAAACATAAAAGAGAACCATTTCCTCTTCAGTCTTTTTCTCATCAGTCTGATTTTCTTTTCATTCTAATCTTCATTTCACTTCATCTGATGCACATACCACCAATGCAATTCGCCACCTTGTTCCTCGTTGCTTCTGCAGTTTTGGCCATGCCAGGCATAGGAAACAATAACCAGTTCGCGAAGACAGGAGAGCCATGTTCCACGTACCTGAACACCCATACTGTCATCGACATCCCCGAGGAGTGCTTGAAGCCGATATTTTGTGACCCCAATCGCAGCAAAAACAATGCCAACTGCCCCAATGACAACATGAAGAATCAACCCATCAACAAACAAGATTTGGTGAGGGCCAACATACCCGTGGACTGTGTGCATTTGAGCATCTGCGGGTCACAAAGCCTCTAAACAAATCCGATGAAGGAGGAGTTGCCAGTCCACATGCTTGATAATTCCGTTCATAGTATCTAATGTTCCTGGTTTTTTTTGCAACCTCTGTGTAGTCCTTGCATCAACCCATAAGGCAAGGGTTTCTCACCCAATACCGAGAATAACATGTCCCCAAGTAGATATCCAAAGCCGAAAGTATAGAAAAATGTCCAAGGTAAAATTCTGGAAAAGTCTGAAAAAGCATGAAAAAGCATGAAAAGGCATGAAAAGGCCTAGGAGAGAGCCTCGTCCTTCTCCCGTGAGTGTTCACCAGCAGCTGTGAGAAGGCATAGACCGAAATTTTGGACGGAGTTTAATGTAGTTGAAATGTGTAATCCCCGTTTCCATAACCTCTGCTAGAACAGAGACTATAATAGAGTGGTTATGATTTGCAGTTGCCCAGCTGAATTGTGCGTTACCATGTTAAGCATGTGAGAATGTCAGATGTGGTAACCTGTGTATGTGGAGGTGAGTTGGAATAAAGCCGTCCAGGCTTGGAAAACCCGAGGCCGAGACTAGACAAGAAACGTTCTTTGCATTGCGCACCCCCACTCTTTTAGAAGCCCTGAGCCTCCATATGGTCACGAGCCCTGAGCCCCACGCATTCTCATCAAGCGAATGAAAACGGATTAGGATTGAAAAAGAAATGAATAGGAAACAATTGAAGGAAATAGCAATGCATAGAATCCTTGATTAAGAACCCTGACCATTAATTCCCCCGCGATATTTTTCTTACCCGTCATTCACAGTTTCCACTCCAAGTCACACACTCACACACTCACACACCGTGACACATTGTCACTTACTCATTCACACACTCTGTCAAACACCCACCATCAGACAGTACCATTCACCAATACCTCAGTAACATTCAGTCAGTAGTATCCCCATTCGGTAAGTCTGCACTCTTTTCAATAACTCAAACAGTGGCTTTGTCACCCTATTTGGGGGTGGGAAAGTCGAGGACTTTCTTGTCTATTGTAGGACATCGTGTGGGTAGGCTTTACTGCAGCATCCGTCATGCAGCCTGTGATTTCTTGTTTGCAGTCATGTTTAGCTGCCGACCGAAGCAGATTGCAAATTTAGCTTTCAAACAGCCTTCAACCCGGGAAATATAAAAGACGGATACTTTTCCCATTTTTTCAATTATTCTCATCACATCTTCTCTTTTCAATCATGCAATTCTCCACTTTGTTCCTTATTGCCTCCACTGCTTTGGCCTTGTCTAACGGCGACAGATCCCAAAACGCCGGTAAGCTCGCCAAGAAGGATGGTGGATTCCGTTTCCCAACTGAGGACGAGGACGACAGTTACAGTCCCAACTTCCGTTTCCCAACCGACGACGAGGAGACTCCTCAAAACCAACCAGCCCAACCAGCCCAAGACGACAACCCTTTCTTGAATTTCTATGCCAACGACGGAACAAGATGTTTTGACTTGATGAACGAAGAGCTCGTGGACATTCCTATTGAGTGCATGAAGCCCATATTCTGTAACAATGATTACCCTCGAAACAAGAATGTCTGTCCTAAGTCAGACATTGATAAGAACAACTGGACCAAGTATGATCTTGTTTACAAGGTCAAAAATCCCGACTGTGTCCCTGATGCCATTTGCAAGGACGAGGACATTTACAACAAGCACAATTAGCTTTTGAAGATATTCTAATGAATTTTTTGAATAATCATTAAAACAGATTTCCGTAGACACTTTCTCCCACTTTGGGGTACACCTATGAGTGAATAGAGGCATATTTGCCCTTGGTGATTTTGACACACGACCGTAAACTCAACTACTCCGAGATTGATTTGAGAAATAGAAAGGCTTCCAGTTCCAAGTAGTCAAAGGGGTGAAAGTTCGGTTTAGTTGTTGTGAGTTTAGATGGCAATGTTCATTGTGTCGATCGCTAGGACTCTCAAGTAATCACTGGCCACTTCTTCAATGACCAGTCCTTTAACGATCAAACGTTCAGGTTCGCATTCTGTAAATCACTAATAATACACACTAAAATCCGGTCCAGTAGGTGCTCTTCTTTTATTTCCTTTAGTTTCGTCTTCAACTTAAGTATGTGTGTATTTTAAACTCCTCTTAATGAGTTCACCTCATTATTCTCTCTTGTTGTATTTGCCTTTAACCAGCTGATTACATTTGGCCACAATATTCACTGACCCCGGCCTTATTTAGTAAAGGTGTAACTGATTCATTAAGTGCTCAATTGCTAGTTTGAACTTGCGGAACGAACTCCTAAGCTGGTCACTATTTCTCGCACTAATGAAAGTCCTTGAATCAAATTGCATCAAATCATGACTAGTACCATAGAATTCCAAAGAGGAGAGTAATTATTGATCTTTGGGATTATTGTAAACTAAAAGACAGTGGGGTATCCATGTTGTAAATCCGCTCTGGATTCGCGTCCTTATATACCACGAGCTGCACGTTCGGTGGCAAATGCAAATGCAGACACAAACGCAAATGCAGAAATAAACACAAAACGCATGCTGCAGATCTGAAACAAGCAAGGTATTGTCAGGGTATATAAACAGGTCGCGGCCCACAAAAGGATGTCTCAAAAATTGCAGCAATCGCAGTCCCATAATTACAGCCTGATGAACGGTTAAAAATGCTGAAAAGGCAAGTACAACAAATACTGAAAACAAATACTGAAAACAAAAACTGGAAAACAAATACTGGAAAACAAAAACTAAAGAAAATACTAAAGAAAATACTAAAGAAAATACAGAAATAGGTACGTGCGCAGTCGTTAATATTTCTGATCATATTGTAACCGCAGCTTGACCTACATACAACACATTGGTGACTTATCCCAAGCTCTTCAGACATACCTTCTTAATTAGAGTTGGGATCGTGGCAGAAACTTGATAAAGACGAGGAATTGTTTTTTGGGACTCTGAATCCAGATGCAGGTCCTTCATGATCTTTGCATTACTTTTTTTTTTCGAATAGGTTAGGGTGTACGGATCTAAATGCAATGAGTATGTGCAGGTTGTATCTGATAATGTACCGATGGGCTGAATTATACATTCTGTGTGGATATTACTTCGTTGAAGCATTTGGTTTGTTATAGATACTGAATCCACTGTTGCCAAAACAGTCAGCTGTTAATTTTGATCGTTTGTGTACTTGTATCACCACGATCAAAGTCATTACACCAGTTGCTAGAGTCTCTCTTCCCTATGTTGGTACACCTCATCGACCAGATCTTGTTTCTGGTTGGTGTTCGAGGCTAACCAGTTCCTATTGGATGAAGCCCATTGTACTTTTTGCTTTTTTTGAACTTGGCAACAAGTAGGCGAGCTCGCAATAGTTGTGGCGAATTGCCCAGATACTTTCAAAGCGAACCCTCTACTTAATGAGTATGACCAGCTTATATTTTGGGTTATGACCTTTGCTTCTACCCTGCTCATACGTTCACAGATGACTTGATTTCTTCGGCTCCGCAGAGTTGACGCTGCTAACTGGCCTCTATCCAGGCCAAATCTTCTAACTCCGAGAGAACAAAAGGCGGTTTAGAAGAGAATTGATTTCAAAAAGAACAGTGGATTCTCGATTAGCTTGGATGTTAACTCTTTCAGGAACTCCTGTTGATCAACATATTGGTGTGCTTAGTAACCTTCCGATGAACAAAGTTATAGAGAACTTTGGCGAGCTTGACAAACTTGGAGAAAGATTGGCAGAGATTCCTTATTTCTAAGAATTTCACTTTAATTTGACTAATGGACAAAGTCTGGTGGGACCTTGTGAAGGTGGTTCAGAATCGGGGTTTTTTGAGGGAATCACAAGACCAGTCTACAATTCACGGGTCTACACATGTAAAAGACTTCAAAAATTATGACTTCACAATTTTACTTGCTACTTATTGAGTTGATCATTGGAAAAAAGAAATAAGACATTGTGATCGGAACTTTCGAAGGTTCATGGTCGACCTTGGTTGAAAGTGACAATTACCTGCATATACCGATTCCTACTGGTTCCATCCCATAACATTAACCTATCATATAATTCTTGTCACTATATTATTGGAAATTTTTACACACTGGGTTTAAACTGGATTTGTTCCCCGATCCACAGAATGCATGTCCCCCAAAAATTCATGATATTTTAATAAGCTCCCGGTGGCCAAGCTGGTTAAGGCACAAGACTGTAATGGATGGAATCTTGAGATCGGACGTTCGACTCGTCCCTGGGAGAACTTTTTGCAGTTTGTTCTGCTGTCTTGAAATCACTGGCAACTAAAGTACTCAGTGAATGTTCTGCAACCGACTGCACATAATGCACGTGTGGTGCACATTGTGTATGGTGCTGCACATAAGGGAAGTAGTGAGAACTGGCCTGGCGGTAGCAAGTCGCAGTAGTTCTGACGACGCAGTTGCGCACGTGACTGCCAATTTAAACCAGGGGAGGACATACCAAGATACCTCCCTACAGAGGGGACCAAAATTACATGGTCCTGCATAGGTGTGGATGTACTGATGTTTCCTGCCAGCTGCAGATTGGCTCGACGCCACTCCTGTATACATTACTCAAGTGGCTTGATCTGGTATTCTTCCCAGATCCTGGTGCACGGGTGTAGGTGCACCTCACCTGCGCATCTCCACCAAAACACCACTACACACCACTACTTCCCCCCAAAACTCCCCCCAAAACTCTACACCATGCAGTTCGAAGACATTGAAATGCTAGATATTCCCGAGTCGGATGTTTCGGGGACGGAGCCAGTTTCTGAGCTGGAGACGCCCTCTGTGCCGGACAAATCGTACCCTCTGCTCCAGGAATGGCTCTCCGGCGAGAAGGACTTGGAATTCCAGTTCAACCCTGACACATATAAGACCTCGGTGGAACAAAGGGGTGGTGAACCACTGATCGACTATATCAACCGGCTTTATAAGGTGGCGGAGGAGATGAAAAGTGAAACTTGTGCAGCGCACGACTTTGGATTTTCCGGGTCTCTTGGCGTGGTTTCGCTGTTACAGGATCTTTCGGGCGGCCGGCACGTTCCCCGGTATGCTCAGACGGCGTTTTCGGCAATTTTGAGCACGTTCATGGCGTATTACGAAGAGGTGGTGGAGTCACTAGCCGAGCCGGACGCACGTGACCTCACGAGGCTCGTGTCGATATTGGAGTGTCTCCACGGCAATTCGTTTTACGGGTCGGACCGGACTCGGCCGGAGCTCATTCTCAAGTGGATCAACAATTTCGACCCCAAACCAGAAAACGACTTCATCGATGCCGTTATGTACAGTACGCCCTCCCCATGGAAACACCCCCAATTCTGGACTCTGTACTTGGGCACTTTGCTCAGTCGGGGAATGTTCGAAAGGGCGTCTTCTTCCATTGCAGCATCGAAGTACCAGGAGTTGGAGGCGGAATGTCCGGGTCTTTACGAGATAATCGAAGACTTGAAGACGTTGGTGGGTGCGTATGCAGGAATGGCGTTGAAGGGTCAATTCATACAATGGAAACAAAAAGTTTGTGAAATGAGAGACAATTTTGGAGACTTGAAGGCGGGAGTCTCTGATATGGCGCACGTGACTATTGCCCTGCAGATCCACGATTTGTTACGCCTCATGTCGGGCATGCCCAAAACTGCAGCACTGTTCGTGCTGACATGGTACGAGATGTACGGGTGCCTAGCCTTATTCCAGGTCCGGGACGATAATTCCGTGTACGCCGACTATTTCCGAATTGCTATTGCCGAAAAAGGATATAATGCGGCCGAGCCGGCCGAGGATACTTTTCGGGACATTTTGCTGGGCAACTACTTGCGGGTGATTTTGGCCATAGACCAGTGTGACTCGCCCACGGCTGCATATGTCAGCAAGGTTTTTGATGCATGTGGGTTTTTCCAGCAGTTTTACAAAGACATGGAGGACTCCGAGGTGGGACCTTCCCAGAGGGGCAATTCCCGATCGGCCGATGATTCCCAACCGGCCGACGATTCCAAGAACCCAAATAGAGACGAGACTTCCCAATCGGGCAACCCGTTCCCCCGCCAGGTGTCGGATTTTCTTCTCATCCGTCACGCCTTTGCCTGCTTGGAAAAATACGACCTTGTCCCCGTTGGAATCGGCCTCTTGGTGCTGCCTATAGTGACTGGCTTTTCAAAGCAGTCACGTGACGTGCTCTCTGAGTTCTTGCCCCAGCACACGTACCTCACCAACGACGATTTGGAGTGGGCTCTCACGATATGTGCCAAGCTCAAAATGCCCGAGGTGAGCAAGAAACTCTTCATGAAACAAGGCCTCAATTCGCTTGAAGATGGTCACTTGTTCGAAGCGTTGAATATGCTTGTGAAAAGTTATGACGATGTGTCCTGCACAGAAGACGACTCTGGAGCTATGGCCCACATCCATTCCATTGTGTGGGATTCTCTCTTTGGCGATGCCCTCATGAACTCTCTGCCTGTACCGGACGAGCTCATCACCAACGTGGTGACCAATCAGGTCTCGCCCGATTTTCCCGTGCATCCAATCATCCGGCAATGCCTTGCTCCATATGCAGTCCTCTGTGATTACTTCTCGTCAGTGGCGGATTCGGAAACGTTTTCCAAGGGCCTTTCGGCGCTTTTCCACTTGGTCCGTTTCAAGTATATGCCGGAACGGTTTGTGCCGCTCCTATTGGCCCAATTTTTGCCGTTTTTCCAGGCTCGGCTGTTCGATTTGCCGCAGCTTATCATCATGATTGAGCTTATCGATACGTTTGAGATGCAGGAATTGGTGCCGGAGGATGAAGAGTTGTACATTCGGGCTACGGAGAGTGTTCCTGCAGACACGGCGTGGGACTGGAGGGTGGAGCTTAAAAAGCAAGGCCAGGAGCTTCCCAAGACCGTCAAGGCTTTGGTGAAGGAGTTGCGGAACAAGATAGTGCGGAGCATCGGCGAGGTGTACATCACCATGTAGGGAAAGAATACTAGGAGATAATTGAGTATTAGAGTACTGGAAACTGTAGACTTTAGGAGTTTTAATGTACTATGGTACTAGAGACTGTAGACCTGGACTAGCATAGTACTAGAGACTATAGACCTGGACAAGTATAGTACTGAAGACTGTAGACTTGGACTGGTCGCGGTTGAGATAGAAATGAACAGTCTGAATGTCTCATTGCCAACATGGCTTTTACGGCCTTAACAGACCACGTCCTGGGCAGCTCTGGAGTTCAACAAAAGAGCCACAATCAAACCGTACAAACCCAACACTTCGGCGAAAATCAAAATCAAAAGCATTCCCACGAACAATCTGGGTTGTTGGGCCGTGCCTCTGACACCAGCATCTCCAACAATACCAATGGCAAAACCAGCAGCCAATCCGGACAATCCGACAGACAAACCAGCGCCCAATTGGATGAAGCCGGTGTACAAGGCCTGTGTCTGCTTCAACGAGTCCGACACCAACACGGCCACCACCAAGCCGTAAATGGCAATGATACCGGCCAAAACAACCGGCACAATGTTCTTAAACAACAAGTCTGGTCTCAATACACATGTGGCACACACACCCACACCGGACTTGGCGGTACCATACGAAGCACCGAAACAGGTGAAGACGATGGCGGCGGTACAGCCGATGGCGCCGAAGAAAGGAGCGTACACGGGACTAATGTTAGTACAATGTCAATGAGGCAACAGATAGGCCCAGGCATCAGGCACCAGGCCCAGACAACAGACACACCCCAAACCACACCACACACCATGCAACTGACACACTCAATACAGAAAACTATAGTCCGAAACAGAAACAATATGACCTCACTTGGCTTATCGGACTCCGCCCCGATCCGTGACTTAACGAGATTGATGGCGAAATACACTATGATAAGCCAGATTGAATGATGCATTGATTGATGGTGGATGATAATGGATTCTTGATGGATTAATTAATTGTGATTGGACAGCACCCATATAGGTATGATAAGTGGGCGAGTACGAGTTGATAATGATAAGCATTCAAGATTCACATCGGAATATCAATCATGAAACCAAGTGTTCCGGAGTTCCGGATCCAAATGTTCCATGTTTCAAGTGTTTCAGGTGTCCAGGTTTCATGATTGGTGGTGGGATCGCCACATTCTCGGGATTAGCCGCAGACGGAATACCCATGGCCATAGCACGAACAGCAAGAATTGAGCGGGGCCAGGGATTGGCCGACGCATGGCTTGCACCGCCAAATCCCCCGCCGCCAACGCAAACTCTAGGATACATACCACAAATCGGACATTCTAGAGGGGAGGAAAAGAGCAATAGATTAGATACGCTCAACGTTGACTTAATTTTTTCTCGCGAGGGGGGGGTACAGGACGTGCTGAGATTTGTGCGTGCGCGTAAACACCATCCCCGATAACACCGCGACCCCCACCTATTTATACCTCCCAATAAGTCCTCCTTGATTTGCAGCACCTACTCTACGCCCCCACTACACCATCAACGCCACCACACTATGACTACATAGTAGGCCACATATAGACTACACAGTAGGCTACAGGATAACAATCAAGTCAAGACAACCATACACCAGTCCAGATCTCTTTTTTTGTGTCTAGAACCGTGTATAATTACCACCACGACCAGTGATGATTAAGTGTCTATATTTTGTGTAGTGGTTTGATTATGGTGAGGTACTGAAGAATGGTGCGGTGCTATGAAGAATGGTGCGGTGTTACGAAGAATGGTGCGGTGTTACGAAGAATGGTGCGGTGCTACGAAGAATGGTGAGGTGCTACGAAGAATGGTGCGGTGCTACAGTGCTTTTCAAAACTATTCAAATGAGCGAGATGAAACGATTCAAACCACACTAGCAAAATGAAGCAACCCAATCATTTAAAGAGTTTCGTACCCCTTTCACTCCCTTCCGTTTTGACCCTTGATTGATATTGCAAGCCTCACAAATAACCTCAAATGTACTACATATGAGGCAATCATGCAGATTTAACATTTAAGAATAGTGAATTCTAATGAAAGTTGGTGTGAACATTACCACTTGGGGAGTACGAAACATTTTGCCGCGTTGGTTTGAATAGTTTCGAAAAACACTGTATGAAGAATGGTGATGCTACAAAGAATGGTGATGCTACAAAGAATGGTGATGCTACGAAGAATGATGATGCTACAAAGAATGGTGATGCTACGAAGAATGGTGATGCTACGAAGAATGATGATGCTACAAAGAATGGTGATGCTACGAAGAATAGTGAGGAGTGGCGTGGTGGTATTTCTGATTGCGGGTTGCGTGGGTATACAGTGTTTTTCAAAACTATTCAATTCGTGGCAAAACAATTCAAACCACACTAGCAAAATGAACGAGCAAAATGAAGTATACCAATCATTCAAAAAGTTTCGGTCCCCTTCGCCCAGTCTTTCAAACAATAGCTTAATGCTTTACACCAACTTTCATCAGAATTCAATGTTCTGGAATCTTAAATCTAGAGGATTGCCATGTACTACATTTGGGTGTCTTGCAGTACGTGATGGGGCAAAACGGACGCAACTGAACTGGAGGGGTACGATGCTTTTTGACTTGTCAGTTTGTTGAATTTGCTAGTGTGGTGTGAACATTTTGCTCGTTTGAACCCGTCACACTTCAGTTCCTTTCGTTATCCCTTGATGAATACTGCAAGACTCCTAAATCTATCACATATAAGGCAAACCTCCAGATTCAACATTGGAATGTTGAATTCTAATGAAAGTTGGTGTGAACATTTGGTTTGAAAATTGTGCGAAGGAGTACGAAATATGCTGTGTTGGTTTGAATGGTTATGAAAAACACTGTATTCAAACCCGAACGATGAAAAGATTCAAACCACCCTAGCAAATCAAAGAAACCAATAATTTAAAGAGTTTCGTGCCCCTTTCACTTCAGTTCCGTCCGTGTTTATCCGTTGATTGATATTGCAACTCAAATGACCTCAAATGATCTCAAATGACCTCAAATGATCTCAAATGACCTCCAATGACCTCAAATGATCTCAAATGACCTCCAATGACCTCAAATTATTCCCAAATGACTCCCAAATATACTGCATATAAGGCAACCACCTTTAACATTCATCACATTGAATTTTAAATAAAGTTGGTGTGAAGCATTACTCCATTTGGTTTGAGAGACTGCGAAGGATTGCGAAACATTTTGCTGCGGTCATTTGAATAGTTATGAAAAACACTGTATTGCATTTCGCATTCATAGTCCATAAATAGCCTACATTGTAAACCCCCAAAACCACCCAAAACCACCCAAAAAATCGAAAAAATCCGAAAAACCAAAATATCCAAATATCCCATAAAGACTCTAACAAATTAAAATAACACCTCTCTCCTTTCGCCCACCCTTTTTATGCCCTCTCCATCCATTACTACCGGGTTATGTGCCCTGTTCCGACTCCCCAGCACCACCAACCACATACGTAGCCACCTCTGCAACACACAGCCCAACACCATGTGCAGGTCAGATAAATGACCAGTGACTTTTCGATCGAACAAAGTTTATGTGGGAAGGGTGGGGTTTTTGGGGGTTTTTGGGTGGTGTGTGGATGTGGAGGTGTACGGGTGTGCAGATGACTATATGTGAAGGTGTACGGATGTGCAGATGACTATATGTGGAGGTGTACGGATGTCAAACCCCCGCGGAGAAGCCGATAAATCTTTTCGCGCATCGCATCGCTTCTAAATTTCCCAGTGAGCTACTTTGCAAGGATCCTATAAATATGTCTACCAACCCCAAAGCCTTCCCCTTGGCCGACTCGGCCTTGACCCAGCAAATCTTGGATGTCGTGCAACAATCGCAGAACTTGAGACAGGTCAAGAAGGGTGCTAACGAGGCCACCAAGACCTTGAACAGAGGTATCTCCGAGTTCATCATCATGGCCGCCGACACCGAGCCCATTGAGATTCTTTTGCATTTGCCCTTGTTGTGCGAGGACAAGAACGTGCCGTACGTGTTTGTGCCTTCCAAGACTGCGTTGGGCAGAGCCTGTGGTGTGTCCAGACCCGTGATTGCTGCTTCCGTCACCACCAACGATGCCTCCACCATCAAGAACCAGATCTACAGCATCAAGGACAAGATCGAGACCTTGTTGATTTAGTATTTAGTGTATACAATATAGTACGGTAATACGTTGTGTAGGTTCTACTTGAATGGACCGTAGAGTGAAGAGTGAGTGTACAGGGCATGAGACCTTGCCCATGCATGAACAACATGGTGAAGACAATGTTACAAGTGACAATGAGAGATGAGAGATGACTGTAGACTGTGGGCGAGAGTCCTGGGTCCATGCTGCTGACTAACTACTACTGACTACCCACAGCTTTCTTCTCCAATATACTTTGCCATACTAGCCAGTTGATATTGTTAGAGTGTAGACTGGGTCATACTGCTCTATTGTAGAAATGTGTCCTTGATCCATCGGAAGATGCTTTTCGGAAGATGCTTTTCGGAAGATGCTTTTCGGAAGATGCTTTGTCGAAAAAGTCCACCACAGTCTAGAGTCTGGTATATCGTTATCGAAAGCTCTCGAAACACTTACTCCTAAGTTTCACTGTCTCTGTTGTAACAAAGGACAATCAATGGTAGCTCACAAGTGCCAGAGCTCCACACAAGTGGAGCAGCCTGACTAAGTTTCTAGCAGAGTCATTGCTTCCAAATGCCAGTGCAGTATTAGCGAGGGTAATAGCAAATATTATCAACAACATCTTGTTAGACCCACCAATGGTAATTCCCATGTAGATGATACACTGGTCGATCAGATATTGAGCGGGCTCCGGCCTTCAGTACGGCCTTAATCCTCTGTCGGAACAGTTATGAGGTGCGATGGTTTGTCCTTGATATTGTCACGAGTACAGTGTTTTTGAAAACAATTCAAACCAGCGATAGAACAAAAACAGCGATAAACAATTCAAACCACCATTCAAAATATCGTACGCCTTTCACTCCAGTTCCTTTTGGTTTTGAGCCTGGACTAATACTCCTAGATTTACCTATCAGACAATCATCCAGATTCAACTTCATCACATTTAATTCTGATAAAAGTTGGTGTGAAGCCGTACCATTTGATTTGAAAGAGTGTGCGAAGGATTGCGAACCAGTTTGCTGTGTTGGTTTGAATGGTTTTCAAAACCACTGTAGTCATTACTAAGTTTTTGGGTATCGCTAATTCTAAATTGGTATGAGGACACTTTAGTTTAGCACCCTAATTCTTAAAGATTTTTGGAGACGATGTTTTATATTTAGCAGCTAATGTATAAGAACAAGAAAAATTTGAATATCATATAACTTTCTAAGTGTTGAACTTGACGTATCAGTACACGTGAGTGTACTGCATGCTCAAGGGATTGTTTACAGATGAAAAAAAGGAGGAGTTTTCGTCCAGTTCTTGGCTAGTTTTCGTCTAGTTTTCGTCTAGTTCTTGGCTAGCTCTCGTCCAGTTCTCGTCCAGTTCTCGTCCAGTTCTCGTCTAGACTTGGCCATTGACTTGAAGAGACAATGGGAGTAGACGGAGAACTGGGACAGACGGAGTCTATAACAAGGGACGAAATCCTCATGGTAGGAGGACAGAAATTGAGAATAAGGATCTCGGAGTCTAAGTTTAGACACAGATCCTAATATACATGATTAAGATGATCACTAAGTTCCACACTAAAGTGAATAGTTGGAACTTACAGTGTTTTTCAAAACGATTCAAATCCATACGATAAAAAGATTCAAACCACACTAGCAAAATTAAAGAAACCAATAATTCAAAAAGTTGCTGTCTTGAATATTTAACTACGACTTCACATAAACAGTTTATTTCAAATCCTTGATCCTTAGCTTTTTTTAGTCATAAGTACAAAACTCTTTGACTTCTCAGTTTGTTTAATTTGGCTAGTGTGGTTTGAACATTTTGCTGCGCTCATTTGAATAGTTATGAAAAACACTGTAACCTGATAACCGTTCCAGAATACGGGAGTGTATATTATAACTCAACACTAAGTCTATTAAGATTAGAAGTGAAAAATGGGGTTTGTATAATTTGCTAGTGGGGTTTGAAAAATGGGGTTTGTATAATTTGCTAGTGGGGTTTGAATAATTTGCCAGTGTGGTTTGAATCTCTCATCGTGGGTTTGTATAGTTTCGAAAACACTGTATGCTCAGAGTTGCCAAGTGTCGCATGGCTGCCATCATTCATCATTCCACCATTGTACAAAGTAGTGTGGCGGAGTTTGTACCATCGTCATGGAATCTGCTGGATCAAAATACTTTATACAATGACGTGGCACTTCAACTGATTGTACGTCTCTCAAAGTTGTATAAGCCGCGGTTCCTCTCTTGAGCATCAAACATTTCCTCTCGAGCCATCAAACATAGCGTAGCGACATTATTAAAGAGCAGACCAATTATTATGCGCCTGTCATGACTACCATGACTACTACTCACTACGTATCTGTTGTGTATTAGACATGGAATTGACTCGACTGAATACAGGAGTCTAATTGAGTCTAGAACATGAAGATCTACGCAGTATCAAATAGGATTGGGAATGAGAAAATTTCCAATGAGAACAAGTTTCTTATGACGCACTAAGGTATCTTTAGTCATAAGAAAAGAGTCTAGGCTTATTATCTCCAGATAAATAATGGGAACAAGAGCTTAGTCTTGAGAAGCAAGAACTCCATTACTTAATCTTAGATAGATAGTCTAATATAGATATCAAGTAATTAAGAATATCCATAATACTGTTCACGTGAGTTCCTGCTATTAGTAGCCGTTCAGAATATACAGTTGCCGTTAGGTCATCGTTCCTGGAATGATCCGTGATATCGATANACGTGAGTTCCTGCTATTAGTAGCCGTTCAGAATATACAGTTGCCGTTAGGTCATCGTTCCTGGAATGATCCGTGATATCGATAAGCACGTTAGAAGCTTAAACTCAATGCATATACAGGCTATAGCCTGGAGTTGCATAATAATTCTAGCATTGTGAATTCGGATATAGATGTGCAATGCAACGTGGACGGAAGCTGGACAGAACTTCACGGAACGGGACGGAACTGTATAATGGATGCACTCTTGATGTCGCTTGAACCCACCAGCTGATCCTAACAATGTCCATTTTAATGGTCGGCCAATGCCCTGTATTTGCCCTTTCTGACATCTGTTAAGCTTGGCTAATTCACCTCCTCAAAATATAGACGTCAAAGGAGCTCACGAATAGTGAAATCCGATTCTCTGGCTACGTTTAGTAGAGTACTACCAATATGGAATAACACTTTATTGCATATCTCATTGGGCATGAACCCAGAAAATCCCCAACTCCAGAATTGTGCTGCCCAAGGAATTGACCTCAACACATAGTGCACCTGAATATCCAATGATAGAGAATTTTAAATACCCGGGAGAAGTAGCATTTTTAGTCGCTTTGTTTAATGCTTTGGACTGCCTGCACGTGACTTCCTCTCACCCAATCCGGCCGGTTGGCGTATTCCGGGCCTTATATACACTCCCCGCATATTGACTTAGGTCACTTTATCCTCCCGACCGAATATTGATTTGGGGTGGTTTACGCCAATTCCGACTCTGCGTAAAGAAGAAAACCCTTGTATTTCGGGAAAACCGGGACAGAAACGTTTGTGGTCCTCAATAAATGTATTTTAAAAAAGGTCCTGCATATAACACCACCATTTCCGGCCCTTGCACTTGACATTCCTGTTCCTGCAAAAACATGTGGTTCCGGCAAGTGCCGCATCTCCCCGCTTCTGCCTACATGCGTTGTGAGTAGTAGAAACTGTAGCCAGCTTTAAAGCCCTTGTCACGTGTCACCGTGTCACGTGACCAGCATCAAAAGTCACCCAAAAGTCACTCAAAAGTCACCCAAAAGTTCCAAAAAAAAAACCACAAAACAGAATCGGCCACATTGAGCCCACTCTCGCCTTCTCCTCCTAACCCTGACCTTCACCTATCCTCCAAAAATACCCATGTTACTCTGCTCTGGAGGTCTGGGTGCAGGGCATCGCGAAAAAGATGTAGTGAGACACATCAAAAGTACTAAAAACAGCACTAACTACGGTACGCCAACGCCCATTTTTCTCGTAAAAAAAGCTACAGAAACACGCCAGAAACGTCGTTGTCATGAGCTCTTTGGACACAGCTGAAGCCGTGACGCGACACCTTCGTCTGAAAAATCTCAGTGCTCTGGACGCGGAAGCCTCGGCCTACCAGCTTTGGCGAGATGAGCTTCCCGTACACCTCCCAAACAAGACCCAATTCCTTTTTGAGCTTCTCTGTAACCGTATGAGCGATTTCGGGCAAGGATCTTTTGCCCAGTGGAAAAAAAGCCCGGGCCTCTGGCGTCTTTGGCGCCAGATATACGAAAATCTCTCCGAAAAAGACGTGGAGACTCGAAATGCCATGTTTTCTAGCGTCAAGCTTCTCCAGGTGATATCTGCAGTGTTGGATGAACGTGTGGAGACAGTGGTGGGAGGAGCTGGTGGTCTTTTGAGTAGGGCCGTTGACCAGGGCTCGCAACCACACCTTAAACAAGGTGAGATTCTGGAGCACGGGAATGGGCAGGGCTCCAAACCCGAAAAGTCCATTAAGAATAATGGCAAGCGGCAAAAACTCTCTGCCCAACCAAATGGTGATATTGTGGGTGAACAAACGGTGGTGGAGATGTTTGCTTGTGTGCAGGACATCGTGACTTACGGGTACGTCGATGTTGACGAGTATGTTGCCGTGGGTCTTTTAGGAAGCTATTGTCGGTACATCAAGACGTTTGGAGTTGGGGACATGCAGTGGACTAAAACCATCCAGACATTGTATGAGCTACCACACCAGTACATCCTCTACAAACCGGGCAAGCAGTCGTTGAGCCGGTACTTCCTGCAGGTTGTTCCGGTACAGCTTTCCCTTTTCGTCGAAAATGTATCCGAAAAGGGCGAGGAATGGACCCAATCCGTTCTGGTCTTGCATCTGATGTTCTGCACGTTCTTGTTCAAGTATACGTCGAGTTCCGGGTTGGTGCAGCACGTGACGCAGCTTATCGAGGACCAGAGAAAACTTGGGGAGGACCGGCTCCCGGATTCCTGCATCCTGCACCTCTTTCACGAAATCATCCTGAACCTAGCCGTTTCCGAAATCCATACCTGCGAGGCTGTATATAAGGCGTTGGTGCAGCCTCCATATGCACACCTTGCCGAAGAGCTAGTCACCGTTTTGGCAAAGGTTAACCGTACGTTGTCCCCGGATTTCTATACTAATATCTATGCGGAAGCCGTGGCTTGTGTGCAGGTCAACTGGACCCTCGTTTCTCATATCATGAAGCTCCACCCCACGCTACATACAGGATGGAAACCGGTGGTTGACGGCAGCCTGAGCATGGCCAGTGAGTCGCTCCTGCAGATAGCGAAAAATCTCGTGGCTTCCTTTGCCGGTGCTAGAGAATTAGGCCTCTTTATGCTGGAGGTGTACCCATACGCCGCGCAATATGCAGGATGGACGGATGCTAGGCTTATGGACGAAATGGCCCTGCAGCTCACAGATTTATCGGCAAACAGGCTACTTTCCCTAGCCAGCCAGTACCTCCAAAAAGCGCTGGTTAAGCCAATGTCCCTTTTGTTGCGTGTTCTAGCACGCAGTCCTGCACACAAGCAGAACCTGTTGTATCCTTTCTTCAAAGATGCTTCAAAGTTCCCCAGCGAGGGTTGGGCCGAGGTGCTCTACCAGGTCATCTCTCTCTATCCCGAAACGGAAGGTGTGGCCGAGGCCAGTGTGCAGTCCCAAGCACCCTCCAAGTACGATGTTTTTCTCGTGTTTCGTCTTGGAGAATTGCAAAAACAAAACCAGTCTCTTGCGGCTGTGTTCAAGGACTACATCATTCACTTGGACGCAGACTCTCTTGCGTTTTTCCTCCAGAGATGGCTTGTTCTCCTTGACCAGAAGTGTCCTGAGGTTTATCCGGAGCTTTTTCGGCAAATGTTCCTGAAGTGGGACAAAATCCGAATCATGGAGTTCTTTGAGACGCAGAAGACAGCTGTGTGTGAAATGGAAGGGTTTCTTGGCGGGCTTCTGGCCTATATGCAGGAACACAGACCAATCATTTTGCACGACATTTTAAAGGTACTTCCGGCCATTGTTTTCCGGAAGTTTTTCTTGCAATTCTTGGAGATTCTCATTACAGATGCGATGGACCAGAAATCGCCCGAAATGTCCCTTTTGGCCCGGTCTACTCTCAACCACTTGCTCTCCAAACCAACCTTACAGTGTACCATTGAGAAAAGTTTCGACAAATTATACGAATATGTGGTTTCAGCCAATCAGGATGCTTTAAATGTCACATTGGAGACTGCACAGAACATCTGGACTTTTCACCTTCGGAGTATAAAGAGTCGGAGGTCTGGAGAGTTTGTCGACGCGAGTATGCAGGAAATGAAGAAGATCATCAAAGATTTCAAGAAAGCCCAAAAAGAGAGTTCTAAATTGGAAAAGAAGGAGAAAAAAGAGAAGAAAGATCGGCACGGAAAGAAGAAAGAGAAACTAATTGATGGGGAAACCAACGATGGAATGCATATAAGACTCTCTCTGCAGGTTCTTTTAACCCACCGATTCCTTTCTATTCAAACAGATAAAGTGGATTTGAAAGAAATGACTTCGAAGTTTGTTTCTATGATCTGTTTTCTCATGAATGAGCAAAACTTCGAGGAATTTTGTGCTATTCTCGATACTTTACCAAATATTTCGGGATCCGAGGCCGAAATCTCGGGCATTCTTCGGAAATTCGGGGCATGTTCGATGTCGGAGAAAACAAAGGTCACGCTGTTTTCGTTGATGCTGAAAATCTCCACCGAAAACCAGTGCATGTACGTGTTGGCGTTGTTTTTGGTGCTCCGGAGCCAGACGCATGAGTATCGCACTGAGCTTCAGAAGGCACTCTTGGCATATCTCCGCCAGCTTTCGGAAATTAGCTTTGAAAAATGCTATGGAGCTTGTTTGGATGCGTTGAATAGCTGGGATGTCTTTTCACCGGCGAATTTCGACCTCTTGGCGGCCTTGACCCTGGCCTTAGCTAACGAGAGGAGACACACCGGGCTCGTAACCAAGGCACTCCACGTGTTTCTTCTCCACTGTGACCACGTGGACCAAAAAACGACTTTACACTTTGTGGAAATGCTCATAGACTTGGTGGCCAGCAATGGACAATTGATAAATACGTACGTGGTGGAGATGTTGATGGCGACTGCACACAAGGTGAGTTCTGTGCAGGGCTTATGTTCACAGGTGTACGTTGCCACCACCAAGCTTATGTTATATGTGGTGAATGCACATCGGTCCAAATTTGTGGGTCGTTATCATGTGGTGACGCAAGTGATGAGTGGTCTAATGGTTCCGCTTACGGAAAAAGCGGATATTTTCAGCCAAAAGGGTAAGTCCGTGGAATGTGCCTCGTCCTTCGCCCGGCTTTTGACCACGCTTTGCGAACCGCCCGTCCAAGCCTCTAGCCACTCTGATTCGCTCACGTCAAGAGCAGCAGTTTACCGGGCAGCACTTCGGAAACACGCGCACGTGATGTTGGTCAACTATATACAGGTGCGGCTTGAAATGAAGTTCTCCTCGGAAACCAACGATGCATTGATGCCTGGGGTGTTCAGTCTCATGGGTGTCTTTTCCCAGGCGGAGCACCATTTGGTGAGTCTGTGCTTGGACTCTCTGGGCAGGACATATTTCCAGACGTTATATGCTCTATACAGGGACCACGGAAAGTGGAAGGAGTGATGTGCATAGAATCCGATGGTCGTGTATCGAAATGGGAAACAAGTTGGCTGCTAAAATTAGACAGCTTTTCAAACCAGGACGTGTTGGGAGAGATTGATGGGGCCATTCCCGTGCCACACTTTCAGGACCTCGGGAAATCCATGATACCTTGATAGAAAGGCACTACTTTGGTGGATCAAACACTACGACTTTACTATAACCATAAGAGGGACTGAGAGACTGAGTGACTGAGACTGAGACTGAGAAACTGAGAAACTGAGAAACTGAGAAACTTAGAGACTAAGAAACCGAGAAAATGAGACACTGAGAAACTTAGAGAAGGCAGAAAAAAAACACAAAAATCACTACTTAAATGGTCTGGTGTGGTCTAAATGATGGAAATGGTGAGATAACTGGACATTAAAATGCCAATATTAGTGAGAACAGTGACTATTATCTTCTGGAATGGCCCGAAGAAGGCATAAATGGACGTCAAAAACTTGAAATGGCGATATCGTGGTCTAAGTGGTCTAAAATGACCATTTTATCACCAGATTTGGCGGTGTATGGATTTGGAAGTGCCAGAAAAGGTGGCACGATGGTCTAGGTGGTCTAAATTAGCGAGAATATTGTCTGAAATGCTCTAATGAGGAGAGAAATGGATTTAGAAACACTTGAGATCGTGAGACTCTGAAATTGTCAGAAAAAGGTGATCTTTGCATTTAGAAGTGCTGCAAATGGGGAAGAAACGGAGTGGGAAATGGTCCGTATATCAGCTAGAGGTTCATAATATCTCCATAAAGTATCTCGGTGGACAGACGGAGTATAAACCTCTATATTGTGCTAGGCTGGTTTGAATAGTCTTGAAACACTGTACATCAAGGAGCCAAACGGACGCAACTGGAAAGAGCTCAAAATGGGGGTTCGGTAGATATCTTCAGAAGCCCATAGAAAAAGGTATGTAGTAGAAAGAGAGTTTTGGCGGGCGGGTTTCATGAGAGGAATAACAAATGCACCAGATCCTATACTCTAGAAGGTGATAAGTGCACGAAATGATAATAGAGACAGTCAACAACCGTACATCTATAGTAAGTGGATTTAGATATAGATGACTGGTTATGTACAAGGTTTAGCAAGTCAGCAGCACGAAGTCATTCAACAAGTCACTCAGCAGCACCACAGTGCAGAGGAAAACCTGGAGAATGGCCAATTGAAGAAGCAGAAAAAGAATAAAGAAGAAGCAGAAAAAGAGAATAAAGAAGAAGCAGAAAAAACATTTCTTACTGACCACTCCGAAGCTTTCAACTTTTGTTTTAGTATATATTAATATACAGGGATATGTAAGTTGTACCTTACAAGACCAAAGTCCTATGTAACGGGTCCAAGCGCTTCTTATACTTTTCAGTCGGCGAAGACTCACAGTCCTATTGTTCAGAGTCTGCACAGTCCTATTGTCCTTTCAATGGCCTGCGTACAACATATCCACGGAGTACCTTGCCTCCGTACACGCTAGGTATTCGTTGACAATTCCAGGACAATCTTACTTGACTTACGTGAAGATCTTCGAGTGCATGTTTCGCTTGTGATTTTCGCTTGTGAGTCCATTGATGAAGTTTAGGCATAAATGTATCAAACGTGATAATTATTATGACTACACTATGACTCAGTATGAATGACTAGACTGCAGTATGACTAGACTGAAGTATGAATGACTAGACTGAAGTATGAATGACTAGACTGAAGTATGAATGACTAGACTGCACCAACTAGATTATCAACATGGAAAGAGTATAGTGGGACGGACTGCTGGACTAAAGTATTATTATGCTGTATTACTAGATGACTGTATTACTATACAGTGTTTTTCAAAACGTTCAAACCCACACAATAAAAGGACTCAACACACTAGCGAGTTAAAGAAACCAATAATTCAAAAGGTACTTTTTTGAATATTATTTTGGGTCTTTGATCCTTGCATTTTTTAGTCTGTACGAACCATTTTGAACCATTCTGAACCATTTTGAACCATTTTGAACCATTTTGATTTATCAGTTTGTTTAGTTTGCTAGTGTGGTTTGAACATTTTGCAGAGTTCATTTGAATAATTTTTAAGAACACTAAATGACTGTATTACTATATTACTATATTACTATATTACTATATTACTATATTACTATATTACTATATTACTATATTACTATATTACTATATTA
>NKZA01000143.1:0-43786 GCA_002374405.1 Metschnikowia cubensis
GTCCAGACCACAGAGATACCCACGATATTGGAAGATAACAATGGGGTAGTGCTTACAATTAATGGAACTGGAAGTACACAAAGCATGAGGCAATCCTCAAGATTTACATTTCAGAATAATGGATTTTATATAAGTTGGTGTAAAACATTACGCCATGGTTTGAAAGACAGGGGTACGAAGCTTTTTGAATTATTGGTTTGTTTAATTTTTCTGCGTTACGGAGTTTTTCGAAACTACAGTGTTTTTTACAACGATTCAAACCGGCAAGATAAAAAGATTCAAACCACACTAGCAAATTAAACAAACCAATAATTCAAAAGTATGGTACCCCTTCCAATTCAGTTCGTTTCATTTTTGAGCCTTGACTACTCTT
This sequence comes from Metschnikowia cubensis, assembly GCA_002374405.1. NCBI lineage: Eukaryota > Fungi > Ascomycota > Pichiomycetes > Serinales > Metschnikowiaceae > Metschnikowia > Metschnikowia cubensis. The sequence goes on from NKZA01000143.1 coordinate 374, forward strand.
GCAAGATTCCTAAATTTCTTACATATAAGACAATCCTCCAGATTCAACATTTCAGAATCTTGAATTCATTGAAAGTTGGTGTGAACTTTTGGTTTGAAAGATTGTGCAAAGGAGTACGAAACATTTTGCTGCGCTGGTTTACATGGTTTTCAAAAGCACTGTACCACGCTCGGATTGATCCATACTTCCGGACTTTAACATAGATTTAATCAAAGATAAAGTTCTATCACAAGAAATTTCCTTTTTTATATTTATGAGACTCAGTAATATCAATTAAATTTAGTTTGATAATTAAAGCAGCTTCTTATCTATCCGATTTTATAGATTTAATATTATCATCGACTTTCCGTTTTCTTTTTTTCTCTTTATCAGTGTTTTTTCCATTCTACTCTTATTGTTTTTATATTTTCTTCTTATTCTATGCTTCCTTTTTATTATTCTCTTTATATTAAACTATAAACTATTTTTTTTAACCCTTTATCAAAAACAACATAATCTTTAGTTCTTAAATTACATTTTCTTAACATGTAGATTCTTTCACTTACCTAAATGTTTTCTATATTTTTGTAACATACGATCCATTAAAAGTAATGTTACTCCTGCTGTTAATACAGGTAAAGATAATAATAATAATATCGCTGTGAAGAATATCGCTCAAACAAATAGAGGAGCATTTATCATATGTAATCCTATAGTACGCATATTTATAAATGTTACTATGAAATTTATTGCTCCNCTTTCTTGTTCTAACAGAGTCATGCACTCCTACTCCGTTATAAAGATGATTATCCCTATTTCTGTCAAGGTATAAGTTTATAGCTTGAAACGATTGGAAATTGAACTTTAAGCAGTATAGCTTTAACCATAAATTAGAGATTTCATCTGATAATATTAAACTCTATATCTACTATTTTTTTTCCTTTTTTATCTATCTTTCATATTTTTAAATCTATTCCATATTTTTTTATTACTTTTTTCTTTGTACTTAACTTGTGTTTACGACCTAATGTTAATACGCAAGAATAAAACAAAATATAATACTTCTATTATAAGTAACTAAATTTGCGACAGTAGCGACTGCCATTTGGCAACCACGTCCAGGCCGAAAACCACGCTCGGTATGTAGAAGGTAGCGTTCTTAGCTGGCTAAACGAATGGGTATGTTTTGGTATTCTTCTTCGTGTTACTAATAGAGATTGGTTTAGTGGCTACTTGTGATACCTCAACCTAGCGCTAAGACACCTATGGTTTCATCTAAAGTCACCTATGGTTTCATCTAAAGTCACCTATGGTTTCATTTAAAGTCTCCTATGGTTTCATCTAAAGTCACCTATGGTCTTCACCCCACCATAGTCAAATTGACAACTCCTGACGCCAAGACCTCATGCAATACTAGTCTGCACCCATGCGTTCGTCGGACCCTTGAGATTTGGCATCTCCATTGTACTGCAGGGAGCTTATCAACTATACACGGGTCAGCACATCTTGTTGTATCATAAGGCTCCTAGGAATGTAAGTGCAGACGCATAATATAAACCGGGACTTGGGGTCAGTCATACGGTTCGACTTCAGACAAGATTACAAAGGTACAGGACCGGAATTGATGGTAACGTGGTATATAAAGACGGGATCTCGCTCTGGATGAAGGAGGAGAAACTGACCACAAAGACAGATTCTATTGATATACGTCGCACAAGTATTGGTTACCAAACAATGAGCACTACTAATTGTTAACTCATAAAAAAGAGTTCCAGTCTATGCAAGTCTTTGACTCTCATTTTTTTAACCCAACTGACCATAGCTCTTTTAAGAAAGAGTGTATTAGGGAACCACACCTCAGGCATGGTTCTTTGTACCTTGTTATTATTGCAAGAGTAATCCAAATTGCTTCTGCACTTAATTCAAATTATGTTTCAATGGAAGGTAGCTCAGGGTGCCATATACAGGGGGTTTATACCTTTCTATATTGTCCACTTATGTGATCCATTATAGTTTTGAATACAAGCTTAATAACATTGCGTTCTTTTAAAGTAAAGGTTTTCCTCTGCTTCCGAAGATTCCATAAGAATATCATGTGATTCACTTGAAAATGCTCAATAAAACTATAGTAATCTCCATTGTATTGTAGATCCACTATAGGACATTACCTAGAGACGTTGTGAAGTCTACAATTTCATCTTAACATTGGCCACGGCAAACGCCAATCACAGTTCCATCTCTCTGGCGTCTTTTTGGGTGTCATTGGTCCATTTTGAAGATTCTAGAACAAGTCTCACCATTGCTCCGGTGGAGAGGTTTCGGGTAAACGTTTCTTTCAAAGTTATAAAAGCCACGTTTCTATAAAAGCCACGTTTCTATAAAAGCCACGTTTCTATAAAAGCCACGTTTCTATAAAAGCTACGTTTCTCTCAAATTATAAAACCACTGGGTTCATCGAGGAACCATCAAAGAATACAAGTTTAGGTAATACGTTATAAAGATCATAACATGTATTGTATTATATTCATATGAGACTTCCTTAGTTTAAGGACTAAATGTTCCTTTCCCTTTTGAACATAACCTTCTGGTTGTCTCATGTAGATCTCCTCTTCTAACACTCCATTCAAGTACGCAGTCGTGACATCCATCTGTCTTATCACCAACCCTTGCTTCACTGCAATGGCTAGAACCATCCTTAAGCTCTCGTATCTGATCGCCGGAGAGAATGTTTCTTGATAGTCAATATACAAAGGCTGCGGTAAATAAAAAGCTGCTCCATACAAACCAGCTAGTTACTTGCTATTATTTGCTGTAGAGGAGGAATATGGACAAAAGAAGATTCAGTAATTATCTTATTAATGATGTTCATGATCTAAGCCAATTACTTTCTGATAAGTTCATAGCAATTCAGACTTTTTTGAGCAAGTTGAAAGTCGGGTAAATTGAATTACCTGCTGGTTATGACATGCCTATTGAATAAAAAGATGTCCCTACCTCAAATATTGGACCATGTTTAAATAAACATATACCTCCAAAGAGAATAGCTTCATAGATGTAGAGAAAAACGAGTATAAACAAAGGCTAGGCCAGATTGTGTGGTGAAAAATAATATTGCAGAGATGTAGTAGAGTTTGATGATGATAAGAAGTGTCTTTAAATCTATACCCTCTAGGTCAAGTTAATATACTGTACTACTATACTATACTATACTATACTATACTACACTACTACACTACACTACACTACTACACTACTACACTACACTACACTACTACACTAATCCTAAAAACATGGGTAACTGCCGATTTAGGCCTTTCAATTTACATAGAGCAGCTGAAATGACATGAGAAATTTGACGAAATTTGACCACTTTAAGACAGGGCCACAGACTTTTGGAGCCTTTGACGTGCTTGAAAATAGTTATTTTTCATTTTAAACTTTATTTGGGGGAACTACATTCTCGTCCCATTTCTGTTCTTCAATGTTATACTGTACTTGTTGCTATAATTTGTTAGTATAAAATGCCTAGATGATACACTAAATAAAAAGCTCAAAAGCTCAAAATACTACCCCCCAGGTAGCTTTGAATTGCGTTGGAGGGTTTGGTGTTGAATACCATCCCATGTGAGTGTACTGCTCAAGTAATTGTTTACAGGTGGAACAAAGACAAAGCCTTAGGGTCTAGCTCTCTTCTAATTTCGTCTAGGCTTTGGGCATTGACTTGCAAGAGACAATAGACAGAGGACTAGGCAGATGGAGACGAGAATCCTCGTGGTAGGAGGACATATAGAGAAGGATCTCGGAGTATAAGTTTAGATCCTAGTACAGTGTTTTTGAAAACGATTCAAACCAGCGAGACAAAATGTTTCGTACTCCTAAGCACAATCTTTCAAAGCAAATGGCTAATGCTTCACACCAACTTTATTTGAAATTCAATGTGATGAAATGTCAAATCCAGATTGTCTTATATAAATTCAGGAGTGTTGCAATATTATTCAGGGCTCAAAACCGGCTCAAAACCGAAACGATCTGAACTGAAGAGGTACGATTCTTTTTGAATTATTGGTTTGTTTAATTTGCTAGTGTGGTTTGAATCTTTAAATCGTGGGTTTGAATTATTTTATAGCCAGGTTTGAATCGGTTTGAAAAGCACTGTATACCAGATTAAGATGACCGGTACTAAGGGAATAGCTGGTTAACTTGATAACTGTTCCGGAATACGAAAGTGTATACTTAACTATCAACAATTACTGTCAACAATTACTGTCAACAATTACACTCTCAAGAATTACTGTCAACAATTACACTGTCAACATTTAGAAATAGGATCACAACCAAATGGTTCTGCATTCCATCAATATCAATGATGTTCACCTCACCAATCTTGTGATTTTGGGAGATTGTAGACTGGACCATTCAGACTATTTCAGTTGTTTCGTTGTTTCGTTGTTTCGTTGTTTCGTTGTTTCGTTGTTTCGTTGTTTCGTTGTTTCGTTGTTTCGTTGTTTCAGACTGTTCTTGGGTCTGATCGGGTTTGGCCCTGTATTTTTCAGAACTTGCCCACCCACTCCCCCAAAACCTTCTTTTTTAGCCCTGTCCAACTCCTCGGCCCGAAGTTGCTCTCACACTTGAACGGCAAATCACACACATATTCATCCTTCTTGCGCGTGGGAAGAAGCCAAGTATCAACATCTTTCACGCTCAGTTGACGGCCATCAACAAGAATCTTCCAGCTACCGGTGGTGACCATTCCCCGTAAAGCAAAAGGACGTTCTGCCGCAGGGCTTTCCAAATGCTCTCTTTTGGCAACGGGTTGCTGTAGCAGAATCTTAACCTGCATATAAGCACATTTTTCCAAAAATTGTTCGTTTCAAGCGGGATGCACTTCCGAAGCTATCTCCAGTTCCCCAAAGCGTTTCAGCTCTAAACGCTGTGTTTTCGATTTTTGGTGGCTGCTTGAAATTGCGTGTTGCATTTTGCAGCTTTCGCGGGTATTTCCACCATTTCGCAGTCACCCAACTACACAGTCTACACAGTCTATGTTGAGAGTTATAATATACACTTCCGTATTTTGGAACAACTACCAAGTTAAGTTCCAACTATTCATTTTAGTGTGAAACTTTAGTAATCATCTTTAATCATCATCTTTAATCATCATCTTTAATCATGTATATTAGGATCCGTCTCTGAACCTAGACTCCGAGATCCTTATTCTCAATTTCTGTCCTCCACCATGAGCATTCTCGTCCCTTCTTATAGACTCCGTCTGTCCCGGTCCTCCGTCTACTCCCATCTGCATGTCAATGGTCAAAGTCTAGATGAACTAGATGAACTAGACAGACTATACAAGGCTGTGCCTTTGTTTCATCTGTGAACAATCACTTGAGCAGGCAGTACACTCACGCGTACTGAAGTTCAACATCTTTCACACCTCCAAATTCTCCAACAAAGTAAATGACAAAGCTGCAAAAAGAATGTTATCCAAAACCTCAATAAACTGCATTTGCTGGTGTAGATCCGAGTCTGCCAAAAACCTCTCGCGGGTGCTAGATTTGACCACACCTATTAATCCTTCCCAGGCCATGAGAAGTTGCAAACACTGTGTTTCCAATTGGAGGGGGGGCAAGACCGGAGTTGCTGCTCTCCACAAGTGGAATACTGTGAAGACTTTGAAGGAAAACAACGACAACGGGGTTCACAATGAAACGACCAATCCTTTGAATTTTGAACTTGAACTTGAATTTTGAACTTGAATTTTGAATTTTGAATTTTGAACTTGAATTTTGAAATTTGAACATTGAAATTTGAACTTGAATTTTGAACTTGAATTTTGAAATTTGAACTTTGAACTTGAACTTTGAACTTTGAAATTGTGGGTAATTGGGGCAGACTACATCTCTTGATGGAAAAGAGCGCTCTTTGAGACCCTGAGTATCCACTCAAATACAGTGGCTATTGAAATCTGGCCTCAATGCAAACGGAGTGTAATCATGAGTCGGCGCTCACTTGCAAGAAGTACCTGGTTATAGAGTCGATGCATGTATATAGTGTTTTTCATAACTATTCAAATGAGCGCAACAAAATGTTCAAACCACACTAGCAAAATTAAACAAACTGATGAGTCAGGAATTTTGGACTTATGACTAAAACAATGCTAAGGATCAAGGATTTGGAATAAGCTCTTTATGTGAAGTCTTTATTAGATATTAAAAACAGTAACTTTTTGAATTATTGGTTTGTTTAATATTGCTAGTACAGTGTTTTTGAAAACCATTCAAACCAACACAGCAAAATGTTTCGTTTTCCTTCGCAAGGTCTTTCAAACCAAATGTTCACACCAACTTTCATAAAAATTCAAGATTCTGAAATGTTGAATCTGGAGAATTGCCTTATATGTAATAGATTTACGAGTCTTGCAACATTCATCAAGGGTTAAGACGGAGGAGCTGAAGTGTGACGGGTGGAAAACTCTTTAAATTATTGGTTTGTATAATTTGCTAGTGTGGTTTGAATCTTTTTATCGGGCTGGTTTGAATAGATTTAAAAAACACTGTATGGTTTGAATCTTTCTATCATGCGGGTTTAAATCGTTTTGAAAAACACTGTACATACAGTATTTTTCGAAACTATTCAAACGAATATAGCAAAATGTTTCGTACTCCTTACAAAGTCTTTCAAACCAAAAGTTCACACCAACTTCATTAGAATTCAATGTGATGAAATGTTGAATCTCCCTTATATGCAGTACTTTGGGTGATTTGGGAGTCTTGCAATACAATCCAGGTCAAAACGGACGGAATGGAGTGAAAAACTCTTTTAATTATTGGCTTGTTTAATTTGCTAGTATGGTTTGAATTGTTTTATTGCGCTGGTTTGAATACTTATGAAAAACACTGTATGGATGATCGATGAAACAGTGTTTTTGAAAAGTATTCAAACCAGCGAGACAAGATGTTTCGCTTCTTCAGTCTTTCAAACCAAATGGCGTAATGCTTCACACCAACTTCGAGATTTGTGATGGAATGTTAAATCTGGATGAAGGCCTTATACGTACTACATTTGGGACATTGGGCAATTTGGGACATTGGGACATTGGGACATTGGGACATTGGGACATTGGGACATTGGGACATTTGGGAGTTTGGGACATTGGGACATTTGGGACATTGGGACATTGGGACATTGGGACATTTGGGAGTTTTTCAATTATCAAGAGTCAAACGGACGCAACTGAAGCGAAACGGTACGAAACTCTTTAAATTATTGGTTTGTTTAATTTTGCTAGTGTGGCTTGAATCTTTTTATCGTGCGGGTTTGAATCGTTTTGAAAACACTGTGGAAAGTTGCCATAAAGTCTGGCAGTTCCTTATGGGATGGACTGTGATGGCTATCGAAAAGTCTGTATCACGACCATAGTGGATTCTGCAATGCCCGAGGCGATGGAGTACGAAGGTGGCATTTCTCTCCAGTATAAGTTCGGTTCTTTCGAGGAACCATCAACGGGCAAATTGGTTAGGCATAAATGGGTTAAAGAACACAACACTAGAGTATCATGGTGTTCTGTTTATGATATTCTGTTTATGATTATGATATTCTGTTTATGATATTCTGTTTATGATATTCTGTTTATGATTATGGTGTTCTGTTTATGATATTCTGTTTATGATATTCTGGAATCATATATAATGATTATTAGTATTAGTACTATTATGGCATATATTCATCAGACAAGAAATCATGAGAAGCAACCTTGCGGTGAGCCGTTACGTATCAGACTGGCATAAACATGCTACATGTTGGTAACTCGGTGTGTGTTATACTAATTACATGGTGAAAAGCAGGGTTGATTGACGACTTTGATATATGAATTTTGACAGGGGAACATATCTGGATAATGCTTTTATTGTGGTATTGTGGTGTGGTATTGTGGTATTCTGGTGGAGTTGTTATTTTAACATCTGTTACCGGAATACTCCACTAGAATTGGCAAGATTGCTCAAGAATCTTCGAAAGAACCACAGATGCAAAGGCAAAGACGAAGTCTGATACTCGTTTGAGTGGCCAGGGTTGAGATCTGACTCGTAGGCTTCAAAGGTCTCTATAGGTAATATCCTGCACATAGCAGTTCTAACACTACTAACTACTATTAATACTGACTACTAACACTACTAACTACTATTAATACTGACTACTAACACTACTAACTACTATTAAGTACTGACTAACACTACTAACTACTATTAAGTACTGACTAACACTACTAACTACTATTAAGTACTGACTAACACTACTAAATAATATCAAGTACTGACTACTAATAAGGACCGACTACTAATACCACTGAAACCGTCTGGATTGAAACCACTTTTGAGCTTGACTTGGAATGAGAAGCAGAAGATGCTAAACCGCAATATGTGGGGAATTCCACCTTGGAGGACTGCTAGGGTAGTACTTGGCTAGTGGTGAGAGTCGTACAGTACCATAGTCAGCCCATGGCCCAGTAAGGTTAGTATGATGGTGGTAAGGTGCAGGTTAAGAGGTCGTAAATGATAGAGATGCACGTCTACTTTGAGAATTGTGAGCTCTGTTCACTGGCTACGGCCTATACAGTAGCTAAAGTTCTGGTTCCTGGGCACTGCTTACCTAACGCAAAGCTCCTCTGCTGACCTTCTCCAAAACGGGGTCGTAGGCCACCTCCGAGAAGTCGGTACCCTGGATGTCGGCAGCCACTCCGTTCAAGGCTCTTCTCAAAGCGTCCTTGGACGAGGCGTACACCATCTTGGATCTCACGGGCGCAGTGTCTGGCGACCAGGTGAAGAAGACGATCTTGGATCTCTTTCCCTCGCCTCCGCCAATGTCGTACTCAAAGTCGTACACGGCGTACTTGCACTCGTTCTCGGGGAACTTCTCCAAGAACGCCTCGTAGTCCGAGTCGGTGGACGTGGAGTCCACCACAATCTCGGTTTTGGCGTCGTTCAACGCGTAGATGATGAACTTGTACTTCTTACCCAACTTCAAGTCGTTGAAGGCAGCTAAGGATTCATCGGCGACGGCTACTCTGAAGGTTAGTAATGGAATGGTTATGATGGGAACGAGGGAACTGGATACATCATTACTGGTTCTCCGTGCATGTCATAGTGTCTTCTTTGACGTCTTTTCACAGTGTGTCTTTCATGTCTTCTTTTCAGTGTGTCTTTCATGTCATCAAAAGTCCATATCATCAAAAGTCCATATCATTATCATCTCCCCTCAACTCTGAATTTCTGTCCATCATAAATCATCGATAGCATGTCTCAAAATGATGAAATGACATTATAGATCAATGGTGTCATGACAACGATATCGATAACGGAAGACGTAATGACAATGTTGAGATGTTGAAAAGCTGGAATGTTGACGATAATGATATAAGCGGTATGAGTAGTCGCATAGCTTATGGCCACATAATGTGCCATAATAGGCAACCATAACAGCATGACATCATGATGCATCAAAACATCAATAAATCAAACTGAATGACATCAAGGCATAAAGAGACCCACATCATATCGTATAAAAACAGCCGTAACACAATCACACTTCTTTGAAAAACACGCTCATAGGCAACCAGGAACCGTAACGAGCACCATAGACAGACATAGACAGACATAGACAGACATAGACAGACATAGACAGACATAGACAGACATAGACAGAAAGACAGACATAGACAGAAAGACAGAAAGACAGACATAGACATAGACAGACATAGACAGACATAGACAGACATAGACAGACAGACAGACATAGACAGACATAGACAGACATAGACAGACATAGACAGACATAGACAGACAGACAGACATAGACAGACATAGACAGACATAGACAGAAAGACAGAAAGACAGACATAGACATAGACAGAAAGATACATGCCGTGAACATTAGATAACGACAGCTAGTACTAGTCAAGGCACGGAAATCACACCATAGAAACAAAAGTTAATTTTTATAATGTCAGCCATTTCTATAATCATAAGGGTCTCTTTCTATCAATTCAGGGGTCCAGCGGAAGTTCCGTGGCAGGGAAATTCCGGACTGACGTGGGGCCGGGATCACCCCATTTATTCTGCTGGACCCCTGGAATGCCACACCATCAAAATCTATTTCCCTTTGCTTTTATATACATACCCAGATCTAGACTGAGAAGTTAGTATGGGTGGAGATGAAATTGGGGTTTGTTGATGAGTGGAGAACACGTACCATAGTGAATTGTTTGTAGTTGATATGAGGAAAAATGCGTTTCGGGGAGGCACGTTAGAAGGAACGTCGAGTGCTTGCTGTAGAGACCTGCATATAACCCGGCCCGCTACCCACTACCCACTACCCACTACCTTTACCCGCGCCCACACGTTTCCATGCAACACAGCGTAATGGACGCCAATTTCCGAGAAACAGAGCCAAATTGCTCTCACCAACTTCCACAGCCAAGAAAATCCAAATTTTTCTGCCAACTTCTGCTTCGTAGATTTTGTCCTTCTATCTACAACAATTTTACCAAACTCACAACGTGATGTGGTGGCCGAGTGGTTAAGGCGTGAGGTGCAGGTTAAACAGCACCTCCTCATGAGCTCTGCTCTCGCAGGTTCGAATCCTGTCCACGTCGCTTTCTTTTTTCCTCTTCTCGCGCTTGGCCCTCTGCTCACTTCTGGTCCCTGGCTTCTCTAACGCTGCTCTCCACGCGCGCACTTGTCTGCTGCGCTGCTACATCTCTCCTCCTTTCCCTACACCTATTACCCTACACCTTCAGGCCATGGACCTCTACGCCATCCTCGAGGTCGAGCTGTCGGCCACCGACATCGAGATCAAGAAAGCATACCGCAAACTAGCGCTCCGCTACCACCCTGACAAAACAAAAGGCGATGCAGCCGCCGAAATCAAGTTCAAGGAGATCTCCAGCGCCTACGAGATCTTGGGCGACGAGAAAAAACGAAGCGATTACGACTTGTACGGCCTGGCGGACGGGCCCGATGCAGGAATGGGCTCCTACTCCAGCAATCCGTTTGCAAATGCCTATGGAGGTGCCGATTATGGGCCCGAAGACTTCTACAACACCTTCAGTGGCATGAACGGCGGGCGCCACCCACACCAAGAAGTCAACCGCACGCAGGACGCCCACTTGGAGGTGCATGTGACATTGGAGGAGCTTTTCCGGGGCAAAACCGTCAAAATCACCCTGACCAGGGATATAGTGTGTGTCACGTGCCACGGCTCCGGAGCACGCAAGAAGGCCGTGCAGAGGCCGTGTGGTGCTTGTGATGCCAAGGGATACACGGAGAAGATCAAACGGCTTGGGCCGGGGTTTTTCTCCAAGGTGCACGTGGATTGCACCACGTGCCATGGTGTTGGCAAGGTCACTCGTTCCAAGGACAAGTGTCGCCAGTGTACAGGGGCCCGGGTGGTGGAGGAGACCAAGATCCTTGAGTTTGAGATTGCCCCGGGCTCCAAATCGGGCCTGACCGTGGTGTTGGCGGGAGAATCGGACCAGGAGCCCGGGAAAACCACCGGAGACGTGATTTTGACCTTCCATTGCAAGGACCATGACACATTCACGAGGCGGGGTGACGATCTATACTTCATGTACACCATTTCATTGGTGGAGGCGCTCTCGGGGTTCTCGAAGGTGGTGGCCAAGCACTTGGACGGAAGGGCTCTCCACGTGACCACTCCGGCGGGCAAGGTCTTACGCCCGGGAGACCACATTAAGATTACCGGAGAGGGTATGCCGATTGCCGGCGAGAAGTCCCGGTGGTTTGGCTCCTCCTCCAAGCGGGGCGACTTGTACATGGCCGTGGAAATCGAGTTCCCCAAAGACAATTGGTACCTTGAGAAAAACGACCTTGTCAAGCTCAAAAACCTTCTTCCGACGGATTTGGCCGACAAGGCTGTCAAAAAAAGGCAGGAGGTGCCAGCAGACTCTCTTCCGGAGGCCAACATCCAGTACATTTCGGATTTTGCTGTGGCTCGAGCTGACTCCACCAAAACACCTCTTCCTAAATACGAGGAAGAGACGGAGAAGCAGGAGAATCTGGAGGATCAGGGTAATGGCTACTACGGTGCTTACAGTGATGCATACCAGGAACAAACCCCCGAATGTGCCACCCAATAGGAGCCTTAAAGTGTACGTCAAAAGGATTCCAGAGTGTCACCAATAGGAGTCCAGAGTTTATGCCCTAGAATTTGGTACGACAGAAAGTTAGGAAGGATGGAACGGTCCATTCATGTATATATGGCAGAACCAGGTCTGCCGGATCGAGTCCTCATACTGATTGAGTATACACAGATCCTTGGTCATTTATTGCCTGTAGCTTGTCTGTCCAGACACTTGACTCTTGATGTGAAAATTGTCACTCGAAAAATCATGAAACAGTGAAACAGTCATGAAACAGTGAAACAGTGAAACAGCCATGAAACAGTAAGAAACAGCATAGAACAGTCCTGAAACAGTCAACCAGTCCTCAGTCTTCAGTTTGAACTAATTGATGACTTGGGGTTATGTCAGAAATGAAAAGACATGCACTCACAGAGTAGTCAGAAGCCAGTAGTCAGAAGCCAGTAGTCAGAAGCCAGTAGCCAGTGCATAATAGAAAGTGTATAGTAACAGGTGCGAAGGCAATATAGCCAGTAGTATCTGTGTAAACATTTTTGACTTTTCATAAACAATCCTGACACTATCGCTTTGTTTGCTTTCCATGACTTAGTTCCTTGAAACTCATAATATCTCTCAAGCATTCTTCACATTTGTCTTTTCTTGACTCGCTCTTGAGCCTTTCTTGACATAATGTTCACATTCCTTCTTGACACATAATTCCTTGAAAGATTGTTCACATTGCTGAAACATTCAAATAACCTTCACTCTCTTTACACTTCAAAACATTCTTCACAGTCCACTTTCTTCCTTCGGAGCTCATTTCTTAATTCTGTGTTGTTTTTAATTTTCTGTGCTGCTTCATGCCCTTTTAGACACACCTGTGACTGTATCAATAGTCAAGGAGATCATTAAGTTCCTGCTCCGAGAGTCCTATTGGCCCAGCCTTTTCCAACTCGGCAGCCATTTCGGTCACCTCATTGGGCTCGATTCTGGTGCTTTCTCTTTCATCAATATCACCCACAATGTCATCGAGAGACATCTCAACGGAGGAGTCAAAACTGGCAGCCAAGGACCTTCTGCCCATGATTTCTGGTTGGAGAAAGCGGAATTTGGGCCCGCTTAAGGGAGAAATGCCTCCTGGCAGATCATGCAAGGGGTTAGGCTTTTCTGGCACGATTTCAATGCTATTTTCGTCTTCAGCCAATGTTTCAATGAGACGGTCCATTTGCAGTGTTCCCTTTTTCACCGGTTCCTTGGTCCATTGAACGGGAGGGATGTTGGAAGCATGTAGTTGTGGAGCAGCAGAAAACAGAAGAGTGGGTATTGGGCCCAATGCTTTGGGTTGTTGTTTCTGCAAGGAATCGGCGGAAAACCGGGGTACCAATGCCTTGGACCGGGTGGCTTCGTCTGCACTTAACAAGTCATTCCTTAAAGGGTTTGAAGAGGTCTTCTCCACCGATTTAGGGGGTTGAGCCACACTGGGCTCTATGGGACGGGCTGCATTAAGCGCTGGCTTGGAATGAGAGAAGCCCAACGATGAGTTGGATCTCCCTAGCGACGGCTGCCAATTGGAAGGCACCTGGGCGGATTTGAAGGGTAATTTCTGGGGTATGGACGACTGGGAGCGTTGTAGCGATGCAAAGGGGAAGTTCTGGGCCAAGTTCTGGTCTTTGCCGCCCAAAGGAACTCTTTTGATACGCTTGTCACTGGCCGCTTTGGCCACTAGTGGTCTTTTTTGCGGCAACACGGCATTCTCGGATGTTTTGGTCCGCAACTGCTCTTTGGACGGAAGACTCGCGTGACTATTCTCCTTATCGAGGTTTTCCCGCTTAATATGAAACGACATGTGGATTGGGTGATTTGGTGGATTTTGGAAGAAAGGGGGGGTTGAATTAGGGTATATTATAAGTGTTGGTGGAATTTGGTGAATTTTGGGTCAAATTTAGGCAGAAATTGGGTAAAATTGGGCAAAATTTCGGTAATACTTCTGGAAAAAATAGGGTTAAAATAGGAGTGTGATGGGGACCAAAATAGGTGTGGATTTTGGAAGAAAAGGGGGGCCAATTGGGGGCCAATTGGGCGTAAAAGTAGGGAGTGGAAATGAGGGGGGACAGGGGGACTTAAATAGACGCAAAAGAGGGGTAAGCGGAAATTTCTTTTTTGCACGTGACTCGCCACTAGTACTAGTATAAATTTCTCGAATCTGGGGGCCTGGCAACTTTTGGTGAGGGAGTTGGAGGAAGAGACGGTGGTCGTAGGGGGGCCAATCGTGTTTATTTATGTTTGCGATATGAGGTGCGAGGTATATGCAGGAAGAGCGATTTTATAGGAGTACACTTGGGTTGTATGATCAATTGGGGGTGATTGAGGGGCTAATTGGGCTTTTGGGGAGTTGCATAGACACATTGGGAAATTTGTTTTTGGTTTTGGTGGTGTGGGTCGTGAAGGAAGAGTGGGGACTCGTGAGATTATAAAAACCCGTACACCAGAAAATACTTTCGTGGATTTTGGCTTTTACAGGCAAGATGTGCAATTGGTAAGACCAACATGGAATGGAGGAGGAGTCAAGGAATGTAACGGTACCAAGATCAATGGTAAAAATGGAAAGGTGTGTAGATACGTAGTGGTAGAAGTGTTTGGCGTATATGCAGGAATTTCCCAAGAATAGGGTTATCTCAATTTTTCATATCTTTCACATCAAAAAAGGCTTTGAAGAGTTTGATTGAAGAGTCTTTTTGGTTTGAAAGGAGATGGGAGGGTATTTAAAGGAGGTCCTGCATACAACACCTTATCGTCTACCCGGATATAACCACCAAATTCGGACTTCTGTTTCACATATATATTATGCAGGACTGATGTTGATGGAAGTGGAACGAGATCGGTGACCTGTAGACCGTGTGCTGCCGTAATAAGGGAGTGGTTATGAGCCCTTAGCATGTGGTTCTGCAACCTGAAACCCACCTGAAACACGAACTCCTGCATGGGTGTGGAACCGCGGCCTGTACACAAGTTTCACTCTTTCACTGTCTCAGTTTGGTGGTGTATTGTTAGCATAGGTAGATAGACCTGCACACAGGCCGCAGCCACATCAACCCAGCCTACAAACACTACGTCTACACAGGCGAAGCTAAGTAACAGAAAGTGAAACACACAGAAGCTGAAACACACTTGAAACGTGGACCAGAGAACGTGAACGTTGAACGTGAATATCTGAAACACCCCAAAATACGGGATACTTACATGAATCAGTGAACACTGGGCCACGAAACATCCTGAACATCCTGAAACATAGCTGAAACATAGCTGAAACGCCCCTGAAACACCTTGAAACATAGCTGAAACGCCCCTGAAACACCCCGAAACACCCCAAAACACCCCAAATGGCCAACCCCTACGTCTCCACAATCTCCTCTTCAACAGTGGGATGGGCGTACCTCACCAACTGGGTTTTGGCGCTTGTTCTAGGCGTGGCGTTCATCTTCTACTTTGCCCGGCTCGTGGGGGCGCTAATATCGTTCCTTTTCCGGCTCTTTGTCTGGAAACGGTGCCGACTACGAGTGTCGATTGGAGCGTTTCGAGTGTCTCCACTTGGAGGCCGGATTTCTGCCCGAAACGTGGTCTTTTCTAATGCTGACTACACAGTATCCATACTAAGGATCAACTTCACGTGGCGGTACTGGCTCGTGCAACTTACCCGGCTCCCGGCATATTATATCGGTGGCAAAACTGGATGTGGCGTTTCCCTGGGTCAGAATGCTAAACTCCCCACCCGTTTCCAGGTGCTTATAGATGGGCTTGAGATCTTTTACTATAACCGGACGGTGGCGTACGAGAACATCATGGAGACGCTTAAAAAGGCTTCGGGGTCTGATTCGTCGGCCAGCTTCAAATCTGCATCCACGGAACTGTCGTTGGCGGCGCTGGACTCGGTGCTGACGGCTCTCAATGGGCTACTTCTGCTTTTGCCGGTGCAGGCCACCATCAAACGGGGGGCGTTTGTGTTGGGGAACCACCTGGTGCCTTCGATCTTGGTGGCGTCGTTTAAGACTGCCAGTGCTGTGGTGGACGTGTCCCGAGCTGCAAGTGCCGAGGACCTTTTCCGGCTCGTGGTGGACCTTGATATGGAGAAGTTCCAGGTCCTGTTGAAGCCGAACATCACTTTTGACCCGCAGAAGTATGCGGTGGACGATGAATTTGCGTATCCTCGTGATACGAAGCTTTCAAGGTCGAAGACGTCGAAATTCCGCCGGAAAATGAGCCAGAAATGGCACAGAAGCCGGGGTTTGACTCGCCAGGGCATTCTGCAGTTGCTACAGTTCCTAGACCCAAGAAATAGCCATCGGAAGGAGCCTATGGTGCCGGAAAGCTACCAGTGGCATGGGCTCCGGAGGTACGTGGGCAACTTTGAGCGAGACCGAGTAGTGGAACTCACGGATATCGACGAGTACGCCAAGTACAGCCTTGTGATGGAGTCGGAGGCCACTCGGCTAATCTACTACTTTGATTCGCCGGGTCTTCACACGGCCAAAAGCGACTTCCTGGCCACCCCCGAGGACAACCCCGAGTTCGGCGTAGATTTGATTCTCTCCATGGCCACTATACACTACGGGTCGTGGGCGGACCGGCAACGGGGCCCACTCCAGGCCATTCTCTTTCCTGGTTTAGCTCGGGATTCCAGTCCAACTCCAGATACAAGACGACCTGGGGGTGTCCGGCTGTATGCAGGCTTCAATTTCCGAATCAAGACCAATGACGAGATCATTTTCCGGGTCCCCACGAGGGAGTTCAGCAAGGATAAAGGCGAACTCGAGTTCGCAAAGGAGAACCCCGAGGTGCTGGTTTCCCGGGACAAAAAAGCCACTCGGCCGTTTGGCTGGATGGAGATGAAAATGGGCCGAGGCTCCGAGGTGCACTCGTTCAACTCGTACATCGCCACAGCAGATGGGTGGCCCAATACGGTGGTGGTCCGGATGAAGAAGCTTGAGACCCGGACCTCGGTGACCCATAATATTCTCTATACTGCAGATGAACATACGGTGAATGGCCGTATCGGGTTCCCTCTAAAGTGGAACGGGCCCTGCAGGTGGGATTTCGACATGGTTTCGGAAAAAGGCCGTTTCTTCTTCCTCAGGGAACACGTGGACTTTTTCACGGACTTGATAGCGGACTTTGGGTCGGGTCCGCCCGCCAGTTATGAGAATTACCGGCCGTTTCTCTACAATTTGGAGTGGAAAATGCACGACTTCAAGTTTTTCTTGAACGTCAACGACCACAACATCATCAACGACCCCTTGGACTTTGATTCCAACAAGTACCTTTGTTTCAGTGGTGATAGCGTGGAAATTTCGCTGGTTATACCTCTAAATGGCGCTTTTTCCAGTACCTCCACCATCGAGTACCGGATTTTCACACCAAAACTCGACTTGACGCTTGAAGTGCCTCCCTGGCACACCGTGAGTGCTTTTATGAAGGGCAGCAAGAAGATGGGCTCCACAGACCTGTTTGAGGTGTCAGGATACTACACTTTCTACTCGCAGATCCAGGTGGACCACCACAATTTCGCCGTGATCAATGCCATTGGCGATAACATCACGCTCCTCTTCTATGGCTACTTTATCCGGTACTTGTTCACGTTGCGGGAGAACTACTTTGGCGATTTCACATCGTTCATGACCTTCGAGGAGTACACGCAACGTCAGGCTTCGGAAAACAAGCTGGAAACAAGCCTGAAACAAGATGCAGACTACTGGAACATCTTGAAGACGGAAAACGACTTGAATGTGTTGTTCACGTTTTCGGTGAGGAACGGAATGGTGGTTTTGCCGTGCCAGATCTTCGACTACTCCCGCCACATCAGCCTTACCTTTGATTATTTGGACGTGGACATCCACTTGACCAAATTCTACATGGACATGCAGGTGGACTTTTCTACGGGATACGGGTACCAGGTGCAGGGCCAGCTCCTGCCAGAGCTTGTTTTTTCTTTGGACCAGTACCAGAACCAGGTGGTCAGCAGCCCCGAAATCGTCATTGATGGCTTCTCTGTCCACGCCCACCGCATGTTGGGAATCGACAACTTGACGTACCAGTGCAAGTGGGATTTTGCATGTGAGTCCATAGTGATGGATTCGGACGCTCTGCTTTTGAATGGGCTCTCTTTGGCGCTCTCCAACTTTGCCATGGGCTTTAAGGACTTGGAGAACATTCTCCTGTATGAGGTTCCGACGATTTACGATGCTGCCCACTTCAGTTTCCGGTGTCCGGAGATCTGCGTACGGCTCTATACGGGGACTCCCGATATGTTGATGGAAACATGCTTGGGGGACGTTTTGGTGACGTTCAACGATGTGGCTAATCCTCGGTACTCCAGCCGGATAAATGTTTTGGTGCCTCGGATCACGGTGAAGATCGAAGACGGCTCCAAAATCCATGCTTTTTTGGAAACGTCCTTGACCATCACGGATATATGCCAAAAACAGAATATGTTGGAGCATAGACTGATGCAACAGGCTCACGTGAGACGCAACGATGCCCCCACACATCGGGCTCCGTTTTATCTTTTTCCAGAGACAAGAGACGAGGTGTACGATGAAGCGTTGGGCTCTGTGTTTGCGTCTGTGTCGTTGCCCAAAGCGTCTTACCCCTTGACGGAGGAATATTACGAGCTACACGCGGGGGAAGAGGATATTCTGAGCTCTTCCAGCTTCAGTGGGTCTTCTACGTCGTCGTTTTCGTCCAAATCGGGCCGCACCAGCCTTGATGCCTCGGAAATGAACCCCACCATCGATTACTACGACCCCGACTTTGCTCCAAAAAAAGATCCCGATCCAGGGTGGCTCTATGACTGTTTTGTGTTTGAATTCGACACCGTCAAGGCGTTTTTGACCCCCAAGGCCGTGGAGTGCGTGTCAAACGTGGTTTTGGACGCCCACAACCTCGATTTCCTGTGTTTGGTGGATCGATTGCACCGGGAAACCATTAAAAAGCTCAAGAACTTGATTCTCCCTCGCCAGATGGTCGATAATATGCGTGTGGTGTGTCCCAATGTGGACTTGAAGATGTGTGAGGAGCCGGTGGAGTATCCCGAAATGGTGCACTGTGCATCGCCATCTTTCAACGTGTTTTCCGTGTCTATAGTGGAGCCGTCGTTGGTTTTGGCTAAAGAACTGCACTGTGAGCGGAACAACTTTGTGCTTGACCGGAAAATCAAGACCTCCTTGGCTCTCCACGTCAAGGATATGTTTGTTTCGGTGTCTATTCCGAAATGCTTTTCTGCAGGAATGACTGTGCATATCCACGGGGTGGAAATGTGGAAAACGGCACAGGAACCAAAGGATTTGAAGTCCATTTTATCTTCCCTGGTGGCCAGTGTGCAGGTCAAGGTTGCACCCAAGTTGATTGGTCAAGTTTTGGCGTTCGTGGAGAGCCTTAAAAGTGGAGTTGGTAAAGCCAAAGAAAACCTCCATTTAGCCTCGCAAGCCTCTGAAAAGTGGAGGACTCAGGTGATCTACGAACTCACCAAATATGGGTTTGAAAACGGGCTCCTGCACGACCCCAAGGTCATAACCAACCCAGCCAACATTCTCCGGTCCAGTAAGGACCACGTGAGGGTGTACGATAGCTGGAGGGTGATTACGAAGCTCCGGAGTATGAGCCAGCAGAATTTTCCCGCCAAAAATCTCCAGAAATCCGGGTTTTCTGCGCCCAAAGACGCCTTTTCCTATATTGTGCAAGTCTTCAGCCGTTGGAGAACGTGGGAGGGCAATTTGGCCCAACGTGAACAGTATTTCCTGGAGATGATTGGAAATACAGACGAAAATCCCGTGTTTAACGTGTTGAGCTTGGACTTAAAGACACTAGAAGTGAGTTTTTTGAGTGAGACTCTTCAGGCGGATTACATTGCCGTGGAAAACTTTCTGGTGCAGATCCAAAAGGTTCCTTCGCTAGATTTGGTGATCAATGTGGAGGATGTTGATCTTGGCTTGAGTCCTGGCCTATTGGAGATGATGCAAAGTCTAGGGAAGGCGGAAAAAGGCGGGGAAAAAGGGCAGGAAGCAGAAGGAAGTTCTGAAGGGGGAGTGGAGGTTTCTCTACTTCTTGGGGTGAAGCATTTCCACGGTCGGTTTAAACTTCCCAAAACGGTGGTGGAAATACACAGTTTCGAAAGCACCGTTTCGTGTGACGTGTCTTCCAGCTCCAAAATCATGGTGGCCACAGAGACAAAGGAGTGTGGTTTCCTGTTTGGGAAGGAGGACGTGCAGAACGTCAACACTTTGGCTCGGGGATTTTCCTTGGTGTTTGCAGGAACAAAAAACACACAGAAAAAAGGCCAAAAAGGACTCAGTGTGGGTGAATTGGCAGGGGCCTTGGATATAGGGTTCCAGGAAGTGGACATCAAGGTGTTGGACCTTTCTGGGTCTTTAACCCCGGCCATTGGTGATCTTATCGACGATATTAATGGCTTGAAGGTTCTTGCCGAAAAGGACACAGAAAAGGGGGGAAAAGAAGGAGAAGTAGGAAAAGTGCCCAGTTTCCCCGACTTCTCCCACATTCTTTTGCCCACCCTCAGTGTGGCTGTGGACGTCGGAAGAGTGTCCTTTTACACGGAGCTCATGGAGCCGGTGCGGTTCTTCACTTCTTTAACCAAAAGCAGTTTCCAGATGCAGAGCACGGGCGAAGAGACGATGTTGGCATATTCATACGCCAAATTCACCTCAGATTTGGCCATTCTCGAAACGTCCATCTTGAGAACTGAGAGTTCCCGCTTCCGTGTTAATACCCGGACGTCCATAGTCAACGGCTTCCTATTGGTCAACAGCGTGGTCCATTCAGGCTATTTCAAAGCCACCACTCCCCTGGTTTTATCTGCTCTCGACATGCTCTTGACCAAGGAAAAGGTAATCCGAGAAAGAGCAAGAAGTCTTCAGGAAATAACCAGAAGAGGGACAGGAATAGATCAGCAGGAGACTCAGGAGAAGCAGGAGACTCAGGAGAAGCAGGAGAATCAGGAGAAGCAGGAGACTCAGGAGAAGCAGGAGAATCAGGAGAACCAAGAGAAGCAGGAGACTCAGGAGAAGCAGGAGAATCAGGAGAACCAAGAGGGGCCTGAAAAAGAAGCGAAAAAACCTGATAATCTACTCAATCACATCGTCTTCCAGGGCTCTGTTTCTCAGGAGTACTGCGGCTGGTCCACCTATAAAGATCATTCCAGGTACTCGGTCGAGACCGAGGGCATTGATGTGATGGTGCTGAACATGGATGTGACGGGCAGCAAGAGCCCAGTTTTTGGCCACTTCAACGTGCCGGCCACGCGTGTGTCCATAGTGGACCAGCTGTTTTCCACGAGACTCTCGACGGTGGTGGACTTTAACCTCTGCACCAAAGTGTCCAATGAGACCAATGATAGAGATGAAAAGGAGGAGACAGAAGGAGTTAAACGGTCGCTTCAGATCGAGTCGGAGTATTTCCGGGCCTGTTTTAGTCCTAGTGTTGTTTTCAAGTTGTACGACTTTGTCGACAGTTTCCAGACCGTTACTGCTAAACACCTGGGCCGGCTGGACAGGCTGGACAGAAAGGAATTGGTCAAACAGACACCGGAACAGAGAATGGAGAATGTGGACCTGGCACACAAAATGGACAACGAGGCCCTGGAGCCGGGCGAAAAAGACAACGACAAAGAGAAAAAGTCTAGTCAGTCCGGCTCTGGTCTCCGGTTCCACTCAGTCCATGTTCTTCTCCACAACTTCTGCGTGGGCTGGCTCTTCAACAATGCATACAAAGACTACCCCGGGTTCATCCTTGGAGCAGAGCGGATTTTTGCAGTCACAAAAGCCAATTTGGGCAAGCTCACGGTCATGGACGGCTACCTCTCTGTGGCCAACGGCTCCACAGCGTCCAGTTTCTATAGCCAGTCTTCCGAGAGCCACAGCTTGAACCGGGCTTTCATGCCCAAGATGCAGTTGAACTACTACATCTCGCCCGAAGGTGAGCTCTGGGCCTCGCTTCTAGGCGACATTTTGGATGTACGCTTCATGTCCAATTCAACCATCGCCATAGAACGAGCCATCCATTCGGTCAGTCAAGTCATGGCCCATTTTGAGAAGCGCACGCAGGAGTTCCGGAAACGCCCCAGCCACCGGAGAAGAAAGGAGGAGACGAAAAGAGGGGAGAAAGGAGATGAGATGGAGGAGAAACAAGACAAACGAGAGAGTATGGGAGGCGAGAAACAGACAGCAAAAACGGTCTTCACTCCCAGCTTCTCTGCAGTCCAGTTCTCCATCATGTTTGCAGGCTCCAAGGTGTACATCTATCAACTTCAGGAAGAGAACTCAGGCCAACCTCCATCCTTGACGTTGCATGCACCTGCTGTGCAGATTGTCATTGGCTATAAGTACACCAAGAACCGGGCGAAAAAACACAGCATCAAAACAGAGATTCTCGTGACGCAATCAGATAACACAGTATACTCATCCTGTGTTCCTGTCCTCCGGGACTTTGTGGAAGCGTCCAAAACGATGGTGGAGAGCGAGTCACATGACGTCAAGACCAAAGGCTCGCCCTCGCCCAAACTGGACTTAAGTGTCATTTTCCAGGAAATCGACTTCCTGCTTGGGCTCAGGGTAAAGAAACAACGCATCTGTCTCAGTTGTGAACCCACAGCCAAAGTGGCAGCCGTGGTGGAGTTCGACGGGGCCTCAGTGCAGGCAAGCTCAGGAATCGAAGCCTTTGAGTCCGTCTATATCTTGGCCAAGTTGAGTTGTATTTCTGTTTCCTTGCAGCATATCTACTCGGATGAGAGAAGTGGCAGTTTTAGCATTGATACTGTTATTGTGTCCAGTACCGTTGCCTTCATGCCACATGTGGAGATCATGACGTCGTGTGGAATCAGCGACATTGTTGGTTCTGTCAAGATGAAGCAGTACCAGGACGTGGACTTGTTCACTGATATCTGGAGTCTCAAGGTGGGAGACAAGAAGAGGGACAAGCGAAAAGAGCCGAAAAAAGACGACAAGACTAAGGGTAAGGAGATGAAAAAGGAGGAATCTTCATTTTCCGCAGCTCTTGAACTTGTTCTTTCCAATACATCCATTGAGGTCGATTTCGGAGCTTCTCTAGGCGTCATGGCCCTTGAAATCGATACGGCCTGGGCCATATCCCGGCGTACCAGCAACTGGTTCTACGAAATCACGCTAGGTCTCCAGAAATTGCAGGTAACTTCCGAGGGCCGGTTGGGCGGAAGTTTGGTTCTCGATGGGCTCCATTTGAAGTCGGCCGTGGACTGGAAACTCGAGGAAGTGCTCAAGATTCCCTTGATCCATATGTCGGGAGGCTTGGGGGAGTTCAGCTTCAAGTTGGTGTTTGATGAACATGTGTTCTCGTTCTGCCGCATGAAACACTGGAATTTCGACGTGTACAACCGCAAAAACGGCTTCAACGTGTCCAAGGACCACTTGTTTGTGATGATCCAATATGACAGCATTGAAGTGTTCTTGACGTCTTTGGCTGCGTCGGAATTCTATGATATCTTCAATACCATTTCCCGAATGGTGGAGGAAAAACGGACGTCTTACAAGGAGATCTTGAAGGACTCCAATAAGGACGTTGACACAGATATACCGAACCCGCTCGATGTGGTCAAGAAACTCGAGACTAAGATCGAGGTGGCCACGGGCATCACGCTACTACAGGTGTATCCATATTCGTTCAACGATAACAATGTGTTGGTGGTGGAGATGGACAAGTCACGGGTGCAGTTTACTCAGAATGAGTACGCTGAAGGAATCTTCAACCAGATCGAGCTCCAGCTCAACAATGTGCGGGCGTCGTTTTCGGCCACGTCTGGAATCACAGTGGGCGAAGTGGCGGATGCTGAAGTGCACGAGTTGATCCAATATGCAGAAACAGCCAAAGGGGGGCAGATCCTAGGTCTTCCAAAATTCATGATCTCAATGCGGACCTACCAAAAGTACAACACCAACCGTGTGGAGCACTTGTTCCAGTCGTCGTTTGGGGGAACCGTGGATATCCGCTGGAACCTTGGGTCGGTGAATACCGTTCGGGAAATGTATGCTGCACACAAACGGGCTTTGATAGCCCGGATTGAGACCGGAAAGAGTGACCGGGGAGACAGAGATAAGGAAGGGGATGGAGATGAGAAGAAGGACGGATTCAAGAAGGAAGTAAAGGAACGAGATGGAGGAGAGTCGGAGGTCACCCACAAGGATATCGACCGTGATATCCAAGACACCATGGAGAAGGTCAAGAAGTCCAAGTTCGTGTACTCAGCATTGGTGCCCCCCATCATCGAGGCTCCACAATTGAAGGAACTAGGCACAGCCACACCGCCGTTGGAGTGGTTCGGCCTCCACAGGAACAAGTTCCCCGATGCCACACACCAGTTGGTGATCGTCACCCTCCAAAAGCTTCTCAGTGAGATCGAGCACGAGTACTCCAAGACCTTGGGAAGGGCATAGCCTGATTTCTTCACGAGGAAAAGTTTCCACAGAGATAACTCCGTCTAGCAGAACTTCGTCCAGTGAACTCTGTGTACAGAATTCTGTTCCGGAACTTTGTCCAGTGAACTCTGTGTACAGAATTCTGTTCCTGAACTTTGTCCAGTGAACTCCGTCCAGCAGTTCCCCTTTTCCTGGCGCCTTAAAAATTGGCTGTAATTCCATGAGGTGCGAACGGGTCTCTTTTATATTCGCATGGCTGCAAAAGATGAAACCCCCCTTTCAAGTCGCATGCATGAGCTGCGAATATATAAGAAGCACCCCTCGCCCTCTTTTTCATTCTACTTTTTTTTTTCTCGCTCAAGCAGAATGCCTGGATTTTCCCAAAAATAGCGAATGACAGCTGCTACAATAAGTTGGATTCTCGTCGTGACCAGACTAGTTTTATGATGGATGATTGTTACAATAGAATTGAGCTTAGTACGAGGATTACACTCTGGTTAAGATGCTGAGGTCAGGAAGGCAAAAAGACCAAAGGTACCTATATTTAATTGAGTTCATAAATAGCAACGTATAGAGTGGGTTGATTTAGGTTTCTTTCCAATGTTACATTCAAATGCATCCAGCGCTCCTTAATTACTATAGTCCAACAAATGCAATTATTGCTCCCTAATTACTATAGTCCAACAAATGCATCCAGCGCTCCTTAATTACTATAGTCCAACAAATGCATCCATTGCTCCTTAATTACTATAGTCCAACAGTTGTTGGACTGACCATGGTTAGAATTCTACTTATTGAGGCACAATGAAGCCTTGGTGTCTATTCCTGTGAATAGCTATTGGATAAGGGTTTTTACTCAGCGATATACCCTTTCTCTCATCCAGATAATTGGTGGGTTTGTTGGATGAAGCATTGGGCCGAAGATGTCATCTGTGGATTATGGCTGAACTGTGGCTGAACTCTGAGTCAGACACTATGCTAGAAGTATCGTTCACGCTCGCCTCCATATAGTGAATGACTCTGGAGTTGAAATTCCAGAGATGCACTCGAAGTGAAGATGGAGCAAGAGAGGTCTGACATTTGGAGGTCTGTTCAGATATATCCACTATACTCAGTGGGAGTTGATACTCAGAGGGAGTTGATACTCAGAGGGAGTTGATACTCAGTGGGAGTTGATACTCAGTGGGAGCTTGGTCAGATCAGGCCTATCACTGTCTACCACTCTATCTATTCTCACAATACCATCTATCCAGACTACTATACTAAGGTATACCACATACTATGTTATCTTGTTGGATACATTCACGCCTTAATGATACTATGCTCGTTGATGGATCGTCAAAGAGGAACCGGAGCGCTTATTTAACTTGGAGAGAGAATTGTCATCATGGTACTTCGTACAATGATGCTAGAGGAGTGGCACGAGGAAATGGCAATTGTTAGGATCGGACAGCGTGTGCTAAAATGCTGAATAGATCCAGCAATACTTATAGTGGATCAAGAAATTCCTCTGTTACTTCTACCACTGCCGATAATACGGTCAAAACTGCGATCTACAATTTGGGGTATACTTTGCAATACCAGCTACTACCACTAGTACTACTGAGTACTATCTCCCATCCTACTAGTGCTACTAGTTCTAGTACTAAGTGCTAGCTATTACTACCACTCAGCCAGCCACACTTGGTATATACCCTGGTCTTTCTTAGCTTTGATTTGGTGGCCTCCACTACCAGCTTTTTAGACTTGTCACTTTGGTGACTTCAGTCTTTACTATTACTCGTCAATATGTCAGTCTTCATTATCAGCTTCTATCGTCGATCTTCCGGGACGATTGAAACTACTCCTATCAAGTGCATGATATTCAATCGTTGGTCCACGAATCATGACGCTATATACAGTCGCACTGCCAGTCTCTGGCCATGCATAGAAGCTGTTAGCTATAGGATTGCGGTTCACTTTCACCTTCACCTTCAGTTTTAGTTTTTCAGTTTTGTCAGGTCAGATTGTTCAATGAATTCACAGTTCACAGTTCACATCGGTCCAGATCGATCAGATGGTTCAACTTGTTCACACCAATTCATACTTCGGAAGGTCACACCAATTTACATTTCGGAAGGTCACACCAATTCACACTTCGGAAGGTCACACCAATTCACACTTCGAAAAGTCACACCAATTGTTTCAAACAGTTTCCAGTTCCCTCGGTCAGTCCTGAGTTCTGTCAATCACTCCTGTCAATAAGTCCTGAGTTCTCAATGGGTCAAGTACCAGCGCCCCTTCTCCTTTCTCCTGGCCAAAATCTTGCGCCCGTTCTTTGTCTTCAACCTGGCCAAGAACCCAAACGTCCGTTTGCGCTTCAACGTCGAAGGCTGGTACGTGTTACCTCTGGTTTTGAAGCGCACCTGTATGAGCGATGCAATCATCTGGAAGGCCGAGGGCTTGGGGTCGGCGACCACCGAGGCGTATTTCGGGGTGGAGAACACCGAAGGCTTGCTCAAAATGGAGAAGTGACGCACGCTTCCGGCCATGGCGGCCGGGGCTCTGAGGGCAGACAACATTGGGTGGTGACGGTTGTTTTTTCATGGCTTTTTAAGTGAGGCCCCATATGCAGGTGAGTTCTCTCTCTCCCTCCCTCTCTCTCTCTCTCGAATTTCCACTCCTCTATCTCCACCCCACCAATTTTCTATCATGATTCCCAGTATCCATTTTCATGCCATCAATAGTAAAATTTAATTAAGCCTTTTTTTTTTTCTTTTCGTCCATGTCTTTCCTTTTCTGTCATCTGTCCAATTTCTGTCCTCAGTCCATTTCTGTCTAATTTCGGCCCGTCCAATTTCTGGCCTGTCGAATTCTTGTCCAATAATTGATCTCAATCCTTTTCTTTCCGCTCACCTCCACTCCATATACCTCCCTAATTCGCTCCTGAACTTTCAATTAGTATGACTTATGGAATGGTCCTGCATACAAGATCCTGCACAGGCGCACCACACATACCTCATCTCGAAAAGGCACCAGGCACTCAAACACCTGATACCACCACCAAACCCACCTCCATACCACATCCAAATGTTACCGCGTCGGCCAAGGAATGTTTTGCAGGATAGTGTCGTGAGACCAGTTGTCTCCCATGTGCAGGGCGTCAAGCCCATCTCCAAGACCCGTGCAGAAGCCATTTTGTCTCACTTCATCTCTACCAGTGAAACCATTGCCGTCAGCGAAACCAAGGACCCGGTGGCTTTTACGCCCACGGGCATGTCCACCAACGCCAACAATAATCCTGTGCTTGGCCAGTTGAGAAGAGTGCAAAGGGACTTGCGAGGCTTACCTCCTTTGCTGGCGGAGCTTGTGTTGGACAAGAAGCGGGATCACGATGAGCTGGATGCATTGCCCAATAAGAAAATCAAGTTTTCCGATTCCGAAGATCTTGACTCTGAGTTGAAGCCTGAATCTCTTGATGAGCCAATGGAAGACAAGGAGGAGCTGGAGGAGGAGAAAGAGGAGCTGGAAGAAGAGAAGGAAAAGGAAGAGGAAGAGGAGGAAGAGAAGGAAGAGGAAGAGGAAGAACAAGAAGAGAATGAGGCTAAGGAAGAAAAGAAGGAAAAGAAAGAGAAGAAAGAAAAGAAGGAGAAGAAGGAAAAGAAGGAAAAGAAAGAGAAGAAAGAAAAGAAGGAGAAGAAGGAAAAGAAAGAGAAGAAAGAAAAGAAGGAAAAGAAGTAGATAGACTCTCAGTGTATAATAGAACGCATAATTGTAATTGCAACATATCAACATTCCTCCATTCCTCCATTCCGCCATGCACCCACCCAACCTATCCCCACTCCAAGATGGACACCCTCCAAGAGACCCACTAATCAATAATTGTTAGTAACCAAAAATTGCCCACACTTAGCCCCAGTATTTATATTATATACCCTGTCCAACTATAGCCACCTGCAATTACCCTCTATGATAGTTGGCTGTTTATGAGCTTGGCTGCTCGGATGTACTGATGCACGAGTACACATGACCAGGGAGAGCTGTAAAAAAAACAAGATATAGGAAATGGACCCGGGAACACGGCCTTATTTATACCACAAGGGGGTGGCTGCATACCACAAGGGGGTGGCTGCATTTGCGATGTCGCTACTCCACTTTTGTGTCTCTGTGAACGCCCGGGGCTGCATCTCATTCCGAGGGCACCATGCGTCTGACCGCGTTACGCAACACGCAGTCGCATCAAATCAATAACAATCACACCTGACAAGCGCTTTAGCTTACATATCCCCACCTTATCTGCACCTGTCCTTTGACGAGCCTGCAATGCCGAGGGCAAAGAAGAGAATCGCCATCAGTGATGATGAGGAGACCTTTATAAATAATAGTGACTATGAGCAGCCGCAGAATGATAGGTCGGATCAAAATACTCCCGATCCAGATGCCATGGAATTGGATTTCGATAATATCAGCATGTTCACCGATGCGGAAGATGCACCAGAAGAGGAAACTTTGTCTCAAGTCTCGAAACACACTGCAAACAGACACGCCAACATTGCAGATGAAGCAGTAGATGCAGATGAAGCAGTAGATGCAGATGAAGCAGAAGATGCAGATGAAGCAGCGCATCAATCAACGCCCGAACCAATGCCCGAATCAGCAGAGCCCGGATCGGATTCTCGCGAACCAACGTCCGAGTCGGCAGAAGCAACGCCCAGAGTGACGCCCGGAGTGACGCCCGGAGTGACGCCCGAAACAACGTCTGCTCATGAAACAACAACTGCAGATGAGGGGCTTGCAGCGGTGGCAACGGAGGCAAATCCTGAAACACCCAGGGATATAAATATGGACGTTTCCCCCGAGAACAGTGACATGGAGGATTTTTGTGACGCCCAAGATAGCAGAGGCGAATTGCAGCCACAACAACCACAACAACTAGAACAGCCACAACCCTCCAAGCCCACGGACGTGTTTGTTAGTGACGTGCCTTCCGTGTCCCTACAACCCACGGTATCCCTTCGTGCCCCGTCCCCCCCTCCCAAAGACCGCCTTAGTTTCTCCCAGCAACAGATCGATATTCTGTCGCCCAGCAAAATCAAAGCCACAATGAAGAAACCGCCCAACGCAAACGCTCCCAGGCTTACCATCCACAAATTGGTGCTTACTAACTTCAAGTCGTATGCTGGCGTGCAGGAAATCGGGCCTTTTAACTCGTCGTTCTCGGCGGTGGTGGGACCAAACGGAAGTGGCAAGTCGAATGTCATTGACTCGTTGCTTTTTGTTTTTGGCTTTCGTGCGCTGAAGATGAGACAGGGTAAACTTTCAGAGCTCATCCACAATTCTTCTGCAGACCAACAAATCGAGTATTGCCAAGTGGATATTCATTTCATACATGTGCTAGACGATGCCGTTGTTCCAGGCAAATCCACCAAGGTGCCGGACTCGGATCTCATCATTTCTCGCCGAGCTTTCAAGACAAACGGCTCGCAGTACTACATCAACAACCGGTCCAGTACGTATACAGATGTGACGTCATACTTGCGTGGCCAGGGCATCGATCTAGACCACAAGCGGTTCTTGATCTTGCAGGGAGAAGTGGAGTCCATTGCGCAGATGAAAGCCAAAGCAGAGAAGGAAAACGATGATGGCTTACTAGAGTACTTGGAGGATATCATCGGCACGTCCAACTACAAAAAAGCCATCGACGACAGTCTCGTCAAGATCGAGGACATGAATCAGGTCTGTTTGGAAAAAGAAACCCGGTTCGAGTTAGTCGAGACGGACACTAAGTCCATGGAGGACAAGAAGAATGAGGCCCTTCGCTTCCTCAAGGCTGAAAAAGCTCTTATCGACAAGAAATCGATTAAATTCCAGGTTAACATCCACGAGAGCTCAAGGGCTTTACAGAAAAGCGAATCATTGGCCACGTCCATCTCTGAAAAGTTGTCCCAAGAAACAGAACAGAACCAGGCGCTTCGAGACGAACACGAGGCCGCCATTGAAGGAAAGGCCAACATCACAAACGCAGTCCAGAGCCTACAAAAAGATGTGGCTACGCTAACGAAGAAGCAGAAATCCATCAACAGCCAGACGGTTTCTTTAGAAGAGAAACTCAAAAATCTTGCCAACAAGATCAAGAAGATCACCAAAGCCAAGACCAGCTCGGAATCGGCGTTATCTTCGGCGAGAATGTCTTTTGAAAACATGAATTCCGCGGATGAGAAGTTTCGCTCAGAACTCAAGGAGTTGGAGGAGTCGTTGGAAATTGAAAGGGAGGTTTTGGTGTCCATGAGGCAAAACTTGACCGAAAAAACCTCTCATTTCTCCAAGGAAATCCAAGATCTTCAAACAAAACTCGAGCCCTACAACGACACCTTGAAGTCGTACGATGGGCAGATCGAATTGACCATGTCTGAAATCACAATGTTGCAGAACCAAAAGAAGGCTTTAGACATTAAAATCCGCGAGGCTTCGCAACGGCTTGTGGATATCAAAGCAGAAGGGAAAGCGAAAGAGCTCGAGTTAGAGGCTTTGGAGAAAAAAGCAGTGCACATCGATGAGCAAATCGAACTTGGAGAAGAACAATGCAATGCGTTCAAGAAGAACTTGGAGGGCAAAAAGGTTCGTTTGGCGTCGGCCAGACTGAAAACACAGGATGCAATCAACGAACTTTCCAACGTTCAAAACAAGAACAAGGTGCTTGTCAATTTGACCAAACTATACAAATCAGGAAGGATCACCGGATTTCATGGACGTCTTGGAGACCTCGGGCAAATCGATGACAAATACGATGTCGCCATCTCCACCGCATGTCCATCGCTTGATTCAATGGTGGTAGAGACGGTCGAAACTGCACAAATTTGCATTGATTACTTGAGAAAGAACAAATTGGGCTACGCCAACTTCATTTGCTTAGACAAAT
The DNA here is from genome assembly GCA_002374405.1 of Metschnikowia cubensis. NCBI lineage: Eukaryota > Fungi > Ascomycota > Pichiomycetes > Serinales > Metschnikowiaceae > Metschnikowia > Metschnikowia cubensis. The sequence continues at coordinate 31,836 of NKZA01000143.1, forward strand.
TGAGACAGTTCAACATGAACCCCATCAAAACTCCTGGCAACCACAACTCCGTCAAACGGCTCTTCGATTTGATTGTGCCGAAGGACCAGATGTTCTTGCCTGCATTTTACAGCAAGTTACGGGACACATTGGTGGCTTCGAATCTTCAAGAAGCCAAGAGCGTTGCCTATGGCCCCACAAGATACAAAGTGGTCACGCTTGATGGAAAAGTTGTGGACACTTCTGGAACAATGTCAGGAGGAGGAAACGTCTCTGCAAGAGGAGGCATGAAACTCAAGTCTAACGCATCCCAAGGGCAAGAGCAAGGGTATTCGGAGGAAGACGTGCAGCAGATGAGAGAGGAGCTTCTCTCCATGGAACAGCAAGTCGAAAGCTTGAGTCTTGAATCTCATGAAATGGAGATGAACTTACGGAAATTGAAGGATTTAAAGCCCGAAACCGAGTTTGCAATCCAGACCATCCAGCTCGATATCCAGGCCCTCGTGAGCGAACGGAAAGAGGTTTCGGAAAACTGCAAGGCTTTAATCGCTGAAAAAGAGGACAACAGTGAGAGTTCCGAGATCGATCGGTTGATCGAGACAAAGCAAAATGAACTTGAAGACTTCAAAAAGAAACGTGAACACGTCAAGCTGCAAATGCTCGAGTCTGAAACCAAAGTCATCTTATTGGAGGAAAAGATTATGGAGGCCGGTGGAGTGGAGCTCAAGATCCAGAACTCCAAGTTTGATTCCATCAAGCAGCAAATTGATATCATCCACCAAAAGACAGCCGGCGACCACAGGACCATGAAGAAGTTGGAAAACGATATCAAGCGTCACGGCAAAATCATCGCCAACAGCGAAGCAGAACTTCTCGCAGCAGAAGAAGAGAAACTCACTATTGAAGAGGAGCAGAAGATGAGACAGGCCGAGTGCAAAGAACTAGCACAGCAAATTGAAGGAGTTGAGGCAGAAATCAATGCCAAGGAAAGCGATATCAGCAACTACGAGACCAAGATCGAGGAGTTGGCGGAGAATATCAATGAGTTCAAATCCGAAGAGATCGAGCTCCGCAACCAGCTAGAAAAAGTCAAGACCCATCTTAAGCGTCACAACCAAGCCATTGCAGAGGCGCAAGAAGCCCTTGAGAGTTTAATCGTTAGAGATGCAACTCCATACATTGATTGGATGGAGCAAGAAGCTCGCTCCGAGTACAACGGGTCGGAGATCAAACAATTGACCGAGGACGAAATCAAAAGCGTCCGGCTCGATTCAGTCGAGGAGGAAATCAAGGAGCTTAAGAACTACATGGACGATGTCAAGGTGGATGTGGAGATCTTAAAGGAGTATGGGATCAAGCAAGTGGAGTTGAAGCTGAGGAGAGATGAATTGAACGAGTCGGTGCAAGAACGAGATAGCATCAAAACGTACTCGGAGAACTTGAAAAAGCGCAGGTTGGATGAGTTCATGGAGGGTTTCAACACCATCTCGTTGTCGCTAAAGGAAATGTACCAAATGATCACTATGGGAGGCAATGCCGAGCTCGAACTCGTGGATAGCTTGGATCCCTTCTCCGAGGGAATCCTATTCAGTGTGATGCCACCCAAGAAGTCGTGGAAAAATATCTCCAATTTGTCAGGAGGAGAAAAAACTTTAAGTTCGTTAGCGTTGGTATTTGCATTGCATAAGTACAAGCCCACTCCTCTCTACGTGATGGATGAAATTGATGCAGCGTTGGACTTTCGAAACGTGTCGATTGTGGCCAATTATATTAAGGAACGGACGAAGAACGCCCAGTTCGTGGTGATTTCCTTGAGAAACAATATGTTTGAGCTAGCCCAGCAGCTCGTGGGCATTTACAAGGTCAACAACATGACGCGGAGTATTTCGCTTCAGAACAGGGAGTTGTTCGATGACGAGAAGCCTGAACTCGAGGCAGTGAAATAGTGAGTGAAATAGTCAGTGAAATAGCCAGTGCAATAGCCAGTGAAATAGCCAGTGCAATAGCCAGTGCAATAGCCAGTGCAATAGCCAGTGCAATAGCCAGTGCAATAGCCAGTGCAATAGCCCGTGAATGATTTGAAATAATGAAATTGCCAGTGAAATAGCCAGCGGTTAGTGATTTGAGCTGACCAGAACACTTGGTGGATTTTTCCATGGCACTTCGATAGAGGATGCAAAGCCAGGATCATCATTTCGTTTCAAAACAAAAAGCTCATCGAACCAATCGATCATGTCCACCATATTGGTCAACTCATTCATGGCCTTCAAGTGAGACCGGGGAATGAGCCCATCGAGCATCTCCNTCGATCATGTCCACCATATTGGTCAACTCATTCATGGCCTTCAAGTGAGACCGGGGAATGAGCCCATCGAGCATCTCCGACATGTGGTGCTGGGTGATGCGGAACGGTAGGCCATAGCTGGTGGCCAAATGCCAGAAGCGTTCAATGGCACCCCACGGAGTCTTTTCGTGACCAGCAAAAAGTGCTGGGTTGGCGAGGATTCCCCTGACGGCCATGATTCCGTCCACTCCGGTATACTCTGCGATTTTCATGGCATCCAGCAACGAAAAACAGTCGCCGTTGGCAACCACAGGAACACTGACGGATTCCTTCACGAGCTTGATGGCATCGAAGTTGGCCGGAACAGACGAACGCGTGGTTTTCGTTCTTCCATGAACAGTGATGAAGTCCACGCCAGCCTGCTCCACCATCTTCACAAAGGCCACGGTCTCCAGCAAATCCTTATGGATGCGGATCTTGGTCTCTATGCAAATGCCAGAGCCATACTTCTCCTTGACTGCCTTGACCATCTTCGAAACAAGCTCTGGTTCCGACATGAGAGCAGCCCCAATGCCCTCCCGCACTTGTTCCCGGATGGGACACCCACAGTTTAAGCCAATGCCGTCCACGTACGGGTGGATCATGTCCACGAACTTGAGCAAGTCCTCCACGTTGTTGCACCCCACCTGCACAATGAGCGGGGTGTCACAGTCGTTGGTGGAGAAGTCGGTGATTCGGGCAATATCGTTGCGGACAAACTCGCGGGCCAAGATCATGGGCGTATACACGATATCGGTATCGTAATGGCGCACCATTTCCCGAAACGGGAGCTTGGAGTACCGCACCATGGGGCCTGCAATGAAAGCCGGCCTCCCTTTGAGGGTCCGAGAATCACGGATGATATTCAACGGGTTGGTTCTCATCAAGAAGAGGAGGAGAAGAGGAGAAGAAAAGAAGAGTGAATTAAGAAACTTCCAAAAGATAACCAACACTGGAGGAAGGAAGACTGAGATTCAGAGTGAATCAACAGGCAGAAGACCGAGAGGAGTCTAAAAAAATTAAGAACGAAGACTAGAAGACTAAGAACGAAGACTAGAAGACTAAGAACGAATGGTCAATAGTCTGTTGTTGATAGTCTGTTCTTACTCTAATCTTGATCTGATCCAGTCTTATAATTTGGACAATGACCAATGGATAGCCAGATGACAGTTGTGTGATACTTATCTGAAAGATGACTGGTCTAGTCAGATATTCAGATGAAAAATGGGATGAACAATCCGATGCTGATAACTAGTCAGTGGTCAGAAGACTAGTAAAGATATTGGTTGATTTGATGATAGTTTGGGGTATTCAGATGGCCGGGTTTCGATGATTTTGGTTTTATTCTTGGCTGCCGGAGGTTGGACGGCAGATGACAAATGATCAGGTCTTTGGAGTGTGATGACTGGTGGGACCTGATGATGACTTCGCAGTCTTAAATGCAGGAATATGAGAATCCACTCTAGTCTACATGTTTTATATTGTCAAACTGGTCTGATAGTTTGTTGGTGCTGTTTACTGGTACTATAGGAACTGCCAGGAAAATTGTTATGATTGAAAGAACCAAATCTGGTGGCAATGTGTGGAGATGGATCAGGAGTGGGGTATATGCAGGACCGAAGAAAACGAGTACTGTATCTTCTTCTTCTACTTCAATGAACGGAGCCCTAAAGAGATGAGCGATGCTAAGATGGTGAGAAGATCAATGTGTCTGATAATCTGGGGAAGTGGGGCTTTGGGGGTGGACCCTCGGAATTGGGTCGGTATACGCGGGCCACACCCGTGCACCAGGTTACCTCAGCACAAAAAGGCCCAACGCAAGCACACACTATTTGCTGGAATTCTTTTGAAAATGAGTTCATTGGAATCCTGGAATTCCGGACTTTAGTGTGGATATTTTGGTAGTGGAAAAAGGGTCGTGGTGGACTTTGGGAGGCCGTGTAGCTGGACAATTCCGGTCGCGACCCCCAATTCCGGTCGCAGCCCCCAATTCCGGTCAAGCTAGTGCGACCATACAAGATCAGTGCTCATAACCACACCATCTTAGTATGCCAAAACACCAAACAGGACTCTAGCAATATGGGCCACACACGACCCGCTTGGTGATCGAGTTTACGTTTACAGTTCTATTGGCAGGGCTCCCTCTAGGACTCAGCTTCTTCGGTCGCAATCATACTTTGACTAGCCATCGGGAAGGTGTACTTCTAGAGGTATAAAAGTCCTTCGAGAAACCCGTACACCACGAGGTGGAACCACCATGGGTCCAGCAGAAGAACCCGGCTGAATGCAATCTAGGACAATCTGCTAAGCACATGAGCGAGCATATGTACAGATCACTAGCGTATTAGGACCAAGTGGGAGATCGTAGCTTGATATCACACGCAAGTGGAGCTACTGCATATACACTAGGTTACCTGGTTATGAGCCCGCCCACTCTATCATCTCCGATGGAATTGCTGCAAAATGCAACTACTAGCCTGCTTTCTAATCCTTGATAAATACCTATATAGTACACGGAAGCTATAGTACAAGATTGGGCGTGTGCCCAACCGCAAGTTTCCTAGGAAACTGATCCTTTACCCTTTCGGCCATCCCACAGTCCAGCTAGTCATATTACCATTACCGGGGTTCTGGTACTACCCGTTCAGGCAAATACCCGGGGTTCTGGTACTACCCATTCAGGCAAATACCCGGGGTTCTGGTACTACCCGTTCAGGCAACTACCCAGAGTTCAGGCAACTACCCAGAGTTCAGGCAACTACCCAGAGTTCAGGCAACTACCCGGCGTTCTGAAAATCTATACCTCGAAATAGATTCGGAACAGATTCGGAATACACGGATTACTCCTCCTCGGAAGACTCCGAAGACATGTCGTCCTCCGACGACTCTTGCGCAGGAATGGCGTTCAAGTCAAAGTGCCCTGACCCGTTTCCACCCCGCTCGGCATCGTCAAACAATTGGAGCTGCGACCGCAACTGTTCCAACTGGTCAATGTTGCCCGACGAGTACGTCGACTTCTTTTGTTTCTTCATGGCCGAAGAGGCGGCCTTCTTGCCAAACAAGAAGTTGTAGAGCTTCAACACCGTGCGGTCCTCCAATTGGTCCATGTCCAACTCCACCTCCTCCTCGTCGCTGATCACAATGTCGTCCTTGATGATCTTGATCAACGCCTGCAACTTCTTGTCGTTCAACGTGGGCACGATCTCGCTCACCTGCTTTTTCATTTCGTATGTCACCACTGGCACGTTTTCTTGAGGCTGTTCCACCAGGTGTGGCTTGGCTGCGCGGTTCTTCTTCTTCATGCCCTTCTTCTTCTTGTTGCGTGCCTCTCGCTGTTGTTGCAACTTCTCCAAATGCTGCTTCTTCAACTCGTCGAGCTCCTTCTTCATGCGGTCCAACTGGTTCTCCAAGAACTGGATTGCGGGCACATTCAGAAGCATGGCCTCGTTGATCTCGGGCTCATCTTCGTCATCCTCGTCGCTGGAGTCATAGTCCGAATGGACTGGCGTAGCCACGGGCACCGGTTTGCTGGCCCATTTTTTGTCAAAGATTTGCTCGAGTTTCTTTCCCATGGTATGTACATCGTTTCCTTCAGGGTTGAAAAGGTAACAGTTGATGAAAATCAACCGCACGTCCCGCTCAAAGTCGTCTCCATTCTCATACTGGTTGTTGGCGAGCTTGGTCTGGACTGTGCCCAAATCCATAGGCTCCTTGACAATTTCCGAGTAGTTGGGGATGCCGAGCGCCACTGGGTCCACGGGCTGGAGAAAGGGGAAGTTGACTGCAAAGTGCTTCTTGGACGTGAGCTCCTTGATCACCTGACTACAGAACCGTAACTCCTGCGCATACTTCTTCTTGCGAGGACGGACGTCGTAAGGCAATTCCTTAGACTTGGGAGGGTGGATGGTTCTCTTGGGGCGGTGGGCGGCCACAGACTCCTTTTTGGGGTCTTCAATCACCGTTCGGCGCCGAGAATTGGCATTGCTCACAGGAGAAGACGCCCCATTCGACGCCAACACCTTAGGAGGGATGTTAAGCATGTGTTTTTCAAACTGGGCCTGGATGTTCATGGCCATACGCGAAATGCCCGATGCTTCTCCATTAAACTTTCTGCAGTTGTCCACCATGAGGTTGAAGTCGGCCACAACTTGCTGTGGGTCCTCGTATGCGTTGGCCGAGATCTTGCGCTCAATGGTGGCAAGGTCCATAGGCCGCGTGATGTAGTTATAGTATAACGGCACATTGAGCTTGACAATGTCCACGGGGTGGAGAAATGGTCCTGCATCCCGCAACCTCTTGATGGCCTTGATGGTATTGAGCGCAAACTTGGCTTGATGTTTTGGCATGGGGTTTTCTGGGAGATTGTTCATGTCGGGCTCGGAAGGAGGCTTTGGGGCAGGCGTCATGGCCACATCTCCATTAGCACTTCCATTGGCTCCAGCATTTGCACTCTCTCCATTATTGACATTACCATTGGCCCCATTTTCACCGTCAATTTCAGCTTCGGACTCAGTCTTGGGCTTTTTGGCGGCATTTCCCTCTCCATCCTCCAACTTGTGTTTCTCGGGGGACGGCGAAGGTCTGGGCGGAGACAAGGGCTTCTGGGGAACGTCTTCGGCATCGGCACGCGAGGCGGCCTTGGAGCCGGGCTTCTCGTAGAACTCCGCCGAAGGCGTTTGGACCGGTGTGGTTGTCTCGGGGCCGCAAGGCGATACGGCGGATTCAGACATGGTCACGTGCGGCGAAGTAGGGAACCTGTACACCAAGGCGGAGAGGGTAGTGGGAAAAAAATGATGGTAGTGCGGGACCCAAGAGTAGTGGTTGCCGTAAAAAAAAAAAATGCGAAATGTTTGCGATTTTTGGATTTCTCACATCGAAGGAAATTGCAGATTATTTATATATCATCCGCATTTTGCTGGCGCGACTGGTTAAAATTCTGTTCTTTCGCACAGTCTTTGCCACCGCACGCTCCTTGACGCAGGTGAATGTACCTTCTACAGCAACTCGACCAGCCCTCCTTGCGGGGGGAGGGCAAGAGAAAAATTGGCCCGGCCATGGCAACAAACCTGCTGGCTTGTGGCTCTTTATAAGCCTTAGCAGAAACGCTTTTGTGGCCCGTTGTCAGGGTGGCGAATCGGTGGCCGCACGCCCACCCGACGGAAAAAAAAAAAGAAAAAAATTTTTGGGCTGGCTGCCTTTTTGACCGACATCCATTCCCGCCGCTTTGGCTCTCTTCTGTACAACCACGATTGGTCTGCCAGGGCGGCTTCCTTTATAAAGACCCCATATGGGCACCAGACCCTGGCGTCACAAACGCTGACTTTTGGAAGGAGTACAAATAGTCGGGAAAATCGTAACCCCCTTTCCTGCCGCATGCATCTGGTTTGTGCGGGTAACTGCGCGCACCGCAACTGAATTTGGATGACGTGGCGCGCTGGTGCTGGTCACATGACCTGTTTTATTTTTGAAACACGGCATGTGCTGCCGCACACCCGTGCCTCCTGTATTGTCACGTGTTTCCTTTCCTAACTCGTAACGTTTGGCTGCACCTACTCCATTGGTAATAACTTTAGGGTTTACGAAGAGTGGGGAATTTGAGAAACTTTGGTGCTTAATGTTTTCCTGCACAATGCCCCGGGACCCCTCTCCGGCCTGCCAAACTGTCCGAATGGCTTGGTGTACGGGCGCGGCCGTAGTAGTTGTCACTCGTCTGAGACAATCGGCTGTAGATTCAGTGGAATGCGGGATTCGTTTACCCTCGGAAAAGCGCGGTCACGTGATACGCTGGTGCAAACATAAATGTCGTCAATCCACATTCCCCAGACTGTTGTAGAGCGTTAGATTGTTATTATGTGCCGGATATGGGATTTAGGTTTATGGGAATTGGTTACATGCAAGTTGGGTTTATGTGGGTTGGCTTTATGCGAGTTTCCGGGTGGGTGCATGAACCGGGGCGAGCCGGAACCCTCGGAAAGGTCACGTGAGATGCACGTGCCCACACGTTTCCCCTCCGTAGCTTTCCACACACGCCATGCCACTCCTAATGAGCAGGCTATTGTACTTGCCCACATCTGAGGCATCCAACGACCCCAAAAGGTCTGCGGTGTATATTTTCAGGAGGAGGATGAATCGACCTGAGTCAATAGGTCGGAACTGGATATAAGCCCCGGAAGTCGCAATTCCGGCCGCACCCTGCAGGGCTCAACCACCACCATGGTGTATTTAAGCTTGTGAAGCCTAAATAAGCTTAAAATGGATCGGCGAGCCTGAAGGGTTGAGTAGGGAACCCTATGGACCGTCAGAGCTACCAAAATGCGGTCATGGGGAGTTGTAGGAGTAGTTTGAAGGGTCTAAAAGCTGTTGTGGTAGTCGGAACTAGTGGATAATCATATAAGCGACTGTTACACTACTTTTACAAGATATACGGTTTTATATGCCCTTTCCAGGAGGCCCAAAGCTATATGGTGAGGGGACGGGCTTTTCTCTTTTTAGTATTATTTCCCACAGTATCCTCTATAGACTATGCATTATACTCAATAACAGATGCTTGGAGCAGTATAACACCGTATAACAAAGTTCTGTAAAGTGTGGAGCAGGTGAATTTCAATTGTCACCTCGCCCTGGATTCACTGTGGGTTTGAACATTTGCAGAACTGTAATTGAGTGGAATAAATGTTTCTGTCCATGGCTAGAAAAGAATTTCCGAATTCGGCATTTCAATATGTGAATTGACACTGCAAATATCATGGTGGATAGAGCAAACCATCGAAACTTCGCTCACCTAAAGCCATTTAGTCAATGTGTAGAAGGTCAACCAAAATACCATCTTTTTCAAAGTTATTCAAACGCAGCAAAACGATTCAAACCACACTAGCATAATTAAACAAACCAATAATTCAAAATGTTCGTAGCCCTTTCACTGCAGTTCCGTTGATCGTGACCCTTGATTAATTTTGAAAGACTCCTAAATGTATTCCAAATGTCTCCCAAATGTATCCCAAATGTATCTCAAATGTATTCCAAATGTATCCCAAAAGTCTCCCAAAGGTATCCCAAATGTATCCCAAAAGTCTCCTAAATGTAGTATGTATAAGGCATCCTCCAGATTTAACATCTCAAATAGTGAATTCTAATGAAAGTTGGCGTGAACGTTTCGTTTGTAAGACTGCAAAGGAGTACGAAACATTCTGTGACGCTGGTTTGAATAGTTTTCAAAAACACTGTAATGCCAATTAATCAATGCGTAGAAGGTCAACCAAAATAATGCCACTTAGTGAAAACATAGAAGGTCAACCAAAATACTTGCGTTTAAGGCCGTAGTCTTGATGTGTCCAGACAGTCGGTGAGTTCAAACCTGCACATGAAAGAGCCAACTCTTCATTAGGGGAATTTCAAGACTCTAGTGCGCTTGAAAACCAATTTGGGCCGTTGGTGGGTATCTCTGCGATGTCGTGAGTCTGGAGAGAATCAGTGGTTAAGCGTCTCTCCGTTAGGAAAGTTCTGTGCAAGACTCTATTGATTGGTCCAAGTAGACTTGACGAGGTCTTTGGGAAGCATCATGGCAGGAGAATAAGTATAGAAGTGGAAATGAACTCTGGAAATGAACTGTGGAATGAACTGTGGAAATGAACTGTGGAAATGAACTCTGGAAATGAACTGTGAAGATGGGGAAGTCAATGCCATGAATTTAACTTATATGGCTATAGCTTTGCATTGCAACGTTATGGGCATGTTGATCTTGTATGTGGACATCAGACAGAAGTAAAAAGAATAAAGCAAGGCTTGGGATAATATGGATTGAGTGGGTAAGTATGCCCAAAGTCCTTCCTTGAAGACACAATAAACTTGCTAATTCCCGAGATTTTGCGACTAGGGGACCGTCCACGATGCTTATTTTAAGATAAGCAGACAACAAGGGAAATAGGTGCAGAAGCTTAAGCACATATAAAGACCACAGCCTGATTACCCTAGTAAATCAAGCCAGTCCATAATCAAGCCAGTCCATTATCAAGCCAGTCCATAATCAAGCCAGTCCATAATCAAGCCAGTCCATGATCAAGCCAGTCCACCAGCTAGAGTATCGTACGACACATGCTGCTTGAAATAGGCTAGACACCCATAACTGTTCGTATGTTGTATAGCTGGTTCAACTTCGGCTTTTCGTGTGTTCCATGATGGACTGAGCTTTTGCCAGTGCAGCCCATTCGCCCTTCCTTCACAGAGCTACTACTCCGCTGGTGACAGGTGTGCATAGGCATTTCTCTCCAGCTCCAGGTCATTGAGAACCAGAGCTGGCTTTCCCAGGGCTCCTCGCTTAGCCCACAGAATTGTCCTCCACGAACACCATTTGTGCCTTGGGCCCAATGGTAATAGTTGTCCACGGGTTTTTGCTGTGGTGAAACCACACATAGATATTACATATCTGATATAGACATGTTTCATTTGCATCGGATCTTCTTGAAGTAATAGTTACTTTATAGTGGAAACGTCTCAGTTTGTTTTCAAAGTATGGCATCCCTTTAAAAGGAGCACCCTTTAAATGGAGCACCCTTTAAATGGAGCACCCTTTAAAATGTGGCATTCCTTTAAAGTATGGAGCACCCCCAAAATATGGAGCACCACCAAAATATGGAGCACCACCAAAATATGGAGCACCACCAAAATATGGAGCACCCTTTAAAATGTGGCATTCCTTTAAAGTATGGAGCACCTTTAAAATATGAAGCACCTTTAAAATATGGAGCACCCCAAAATATCTAGCACCTCCTTGAGTTGGCTGCTGTAAATGTGTAATGCTTTGGCAGTGTATTGTTGCAAGCTTGTTCCCAGTCCACCAAGGTGCTTTTCCTCCACCAGAACGGCAATGCAAACGTTCAAGCTGTCACGCTTGTCACGCAGTCTGAAACCCCAAGTGCACCAATTGTATAGCACGGTCATGTTGCCAAAATGTTATCCCTAATCTGGGGCCGTCTCTCAATGAATGGTTGAATGGAGGGTTTTAGTTTGGGTACACTCGAGGTGTGGGTGTGTCTTACTCCGTCTAGGAATACTCTGTATGAGATAATCACGAGAGCAGGAACGTGTTGATGTCGCCACAGACGTTCGCACTTTCACCCACTTGTGAGGACCCCACTCTACCCCTGAGTCTCAGGCCCTCACTTCAATACTGCGCACCATGGAGTAGTTTCTGAGCCTCTTTCCCGTCACATTTCGCAACACCATTAAAATCACACTCCTTTTCGCAACACCATTAAAATCACCCCTTTTCGCAACACCATTAAAATCACACTCCTTTTCGCAACACCATTAAAATCACCCCTTTTCGCAACACCCTTAAAATCATACCCCTTTTCGCAACACCCATAAAATCACACATGAAATCAAAGAAACAACTGTCACTAAAAGTACCACAGAAGTACCACAGAAGAACCACAAACACAAAAGAAATATCTTCTAACCCCCAATAACATGCATCTCGTGGTAGATCTTCTAAACTCAACCTCCTTTGATAGAGATTTTATTTTTGGTGCTGGTATTCCTGGCGGCGTTGTTTGGCGTCTGCGTCGCTCGACAATCGACCGTATCAGAACTGGTACGGACTTCGGGAATCTGACTGTCTAATTAAAACATAGCATTGCGATGCTCCCAA